>AFBI03000003.1:568717-630705 GCA_000230595.3 Edhazardia aedis USNM 41457
AGGTATAACAAAATACCATGTGAATAAAACACCTATAAATAATGCGAGTGATATTTTTTAATCAGAATAAACCCTTCGAATAACCACCATCTAAAAAATATATAATTAAAAATTATTCAATATGTTAAATAAAATGAAACAATAGAAATATAAAACATTTTATGTCTATCGATTACACATAATATGATGTATTTCAATCATCACAAATATTGTTTCATAACTATTCTTAGTTATCGGATGCATCTTCACAAGGTTGTAAAAAATAGTGGATTTAAACTTTGGATCGTTTTTTTAGTATAGCAGCATATACTGTATGCAATTTTTAAATGCGCATTATAGTTTTTCTAACTATTTTATAATGTGTTATTTTTGATTTTAAAAAAGGAGAGCTTATGGTTTTAATATTTTGGATTTAAATATTCCAACAACATTTGATTTGTTTTAGATTTTTTTGATTTGGCTAAATTTTAATGTTGTTAGAATATTTAAGTTCAAACATTGAGATAATACATGAAAGTCACTATTATTCAATTAAAATGATGGTAATTTATATATATATGATGATCAAATATAACCGAGGAGATTATTTAAACAATAAAAAATGTTGGTTTGGTATGGATTCTTATAATTTTCGTCTGAGTTACATGAGGACTGCTCTGTTGACTTATATTTCATATCTTTTTTTCTGTTTTTACTTTTTACATCTACATATGAAACTTTTTTGGAAAATTAATAATTTATTTATTCCAACAATTATATTATTTTAATTACAAAAAAATATAATTGTCGCGCTTTAATCCTTTAATATTAATAGTATACTATTTGTTAATAAATGCCTTTTTTTATTGAGTACATACGTTTTGCAGCATCCGTGTTGTATTCATTATGATTGCAAGAATTTTTTGGGTTATGTGGTGAAGACATGTAACAAACTAGAAAACTACGGGGTTGGTTTTTTAATTAAAGCTACATTGTAAATAGGATATCAGGTTGTCGGTAATGGCACGACAAAAACTAAAATGCTTTATTTAATTTTGATCAAAAAGATTTCGTTGCATCTATTGCAGTATTCAGTGGTGAACTTGCATTGAGCAAAGTAAAAACTTTAAAGACTAATTGGTCGAGAGAAATGTTTATTTATTTAATTTTCTCCGCGTATCGAAGGGATAGTTTTTTCGTACGCCAGTGTGACGACTGCGACTTCAATTGTCCTGTTTGTCATGCGTGGATAGCAGAAACTACCAATATTTCTAGATTTGGTGTTTATGAAAAGATCTAATTGGTCAGCTCCATCTTGCAAGTATGTACGATTCTTGTTGGAAAGTTCACAGCACACGAAGAAATCTTTTTGTATCAAAATACAGCACTAAAATAATAATTCTTGTCAGATGCCATAATTAAGTCACCTGTAATTTTTATTTTTCACATCTGAAACCTTCCTTCCCTCAAAATTTTCCTCACTTAAAAAAAAGAATTTGGCAAAAAATTTTAACATGTTGTTTAATATAAAAAAGCATTTGCATATAAATATATTTGTTCCTACGTCGAACAAGACATAAAATTATTTAAAGATGCGGGAAATTCAGCTAGTTAAAAAAGATATCTAAAGAAAAAAAATATATTTTTTGGAAATAGTTATGAGAACAATAGTAAGAAAGATACATACTATGTAAAAAAAAGTAAATAAAAATGAACAATAACACATAATTTCATTTTAAAATTGTCACACTAGTTTTAATTTAATTATCTCTCCAAATTGCTTTGGTTGAGTCTGTTCTGAATCTTTGTGTCACGTCTGATTCACTTAACTCGGTTCTAATACCAGATTCATACATTATTTTTCCTGTATACGCAATCATAAGCCCATTATCGATGCAGAATTTTTCATCTGTGGCATAAACATGGCCGTTTCTTTCTTTAACCATCATAGCCATCATCTCCTGAAGCTTTTTATTGCAACCGACGCCACCAGTGATTAAAACTTCGTTTGTTCCAATAAAGGACATTGCCCTTTCTGCGACCTCAATTAGTGAACTAAACAACGCTTCTTGCATAGAAAAACAAATATCAGCGACAGTAAATTTACTGCCTTTGTTGTTATCATCTATTTTGATGTCCTTGTTTGATTTATTGTTTTCACTAATATCCAAATTCAAATTTTTTTCTATTTTTTGAATAAGTGAATCATCAAAAATAATATTTCCTTCTTTTATCATTTTTTTGATTGTCGAAGCAACACCGCTGAAACTAACGTCCATTCCTTTCACGGAAACAGGAAGGTAAACAAATTTAGATCCTTCTAAAGCTTTTTTCTCGACATTATATCCTGGACACGGATCATTTGGTAAGCCGAGATATCTAGCAACTCGATCAATAACATTTCCCACAGCAACATCCAAAGTTTCGCCAAAAATTTGATAGTATCCACGAGAATAAGCAATAACTTGTGTATTTCCGCCACTAACATAAAGCACAACTGGATTTTTTGCTTTGGTGATAAATCTTCCCATTTCAATGTGTCCAATACAGTGATTCACTGCAATAAGCGGCTTTTTAAATTTTAAGCTAAGTAAACGGGTTACCAAAGCACAAACCATCAAACATGGCGCAATTCCTGGTCCACGCGTGTATGCGAACAAATCAATATCATCGAGTTTGATTTTGGCTTTTTCCATAGAAATCTTCAAAAGCTCGATTATTTTTTTTCGATGGTGCTTGGCTGTTTCAAAAGGAATAAAACCAGTTCCAGGCGGTGTAATAAACGTGAACCTCTCATTTGCAAGTATCATATCGTCCTTTATAATACCAATACCGATTTTGTTAGCAGATCCTTCTATTCCAAGAACTATCATTTTAACGGTTTAACACTAACAAAATTTAAATATTTTATGACGATGATGTGACGCTGAGTTGAGCCTATAAGTTTGTAAATTCACATTGAAGGAGTTATTATGCCTTCGATATTCTATTTTTGAGAATTTGTAATATATTTTATTTATGAAAATTAGATTTGTAATATTTAGAAATATAAAACAAAAAGTAATAAAATGATAAAGTGCTAAATATACACATTAAAGTTCAAAATATGTTCAAAATATTCATTTTCCCAAAATCAAAAGAGTCAAATATATTTTATTTACAGTATATTTAGTGATTGATCGAATACACACATTCTTTTAAGCACAAGAGATAAATCAATTGTAAAGAAATCGAATCTTAATGCCAAAGATGATTGAGATATTTTATTTAAGAAAATAAAGTGTAATAAACATTATACATGTTCAGTTAATTTATGTAAAAATAATTTAAAGTGTGTTTTTATTCAAAAAACTATTTTATATGTTTAAGTTAATAAAAAAATCATGTGTGATAAAAATTACAATAAAATAATATTTTGAAATAAATGTGTTGTTTCGAGAAAAAAAGTTTTTCTGAAACAATAATATTTTTGTTGCATTTTTAAAAATAAAAAAAAACAAAATATTTAGAATTTCTATTTTGTAGTTTTCGAAGTTTACTTAAAAGATTAAACAGATATATTCAAAAATGAAACTTTTACATTTCAATAATATAAAAGTTCGTCTTTAATGACAGTTTTGACGTATTATTTGAACTGAATAAACTTTAAATCCTATAAATTGCTAATATAAGGGAAATCAAAAATAAATAATCTATCATAATGTCAATAATGTCATATCATAAGTGTTCTAAAATGTTTTGTTTGAAGGAGCATTTTAAAAAGTTATCTATTGAATCTTACTTATTACAAATAAATTTTGATTTCCTAAAAACGATAAAGCTTATATTTAAATATAAACATACATTTAAAGGAATTTAGTTGAATATTTTTAGGGTGCTATCACTTCTAACATCCTGTATTGAAACAAACAACTTTAGTGTAAATTTATACATTTATTATGAATTTCTTTATATATTATAATGATATTAATTAGTTGTTTGGGATTGAATGATTGTTATATTTTTCGTTTACAATAGCATTTAACCAATGCTGATCAAATTTAAAAATGTGCATAGATTATTTGCAGTCTATGTTATTTTCTTGTGTTGTATTTTTATAAAAATACCAATTTTTTCCCTTTAAAATAATAAAAAAATAAAAAACAACCTACGGTAGCAAAATGGGGCTCAAAAAAAATTTTGGTTGCTCAATACAAAGTTCAGTGTTAAAAGAGATAATAAAGGTTCGAAATCAACTCATTACAACTAATATTATTTTCTTCGTCTATAAAAAAACTTTTCTTCTCATTCCTTTGCTTAAAACTGCAATACTTAATATAATGACCTTCAATTGCAATTTTACCAATAAAAATATTTTTTAATCAAATAACATACAACTACAGAAGAGTAGACTTTTATTTTGTCTAATTATCTAAGAAACACAAAGAGGATATTTCATCTATACCACTCTGATGATAAAGAATTAATAAGACAAGACATAACATAAAAATTCCTGTAATCATCGTTGTTTTTAATAAATAAAAAATTTTATTTCCTTAACACCTTTAATTTTTTTTTAAGTTTAAATAACTCAACATTATTAGGTCAAGATCAGAATATTTTATAAAATTGATACTATAATTCTTTCAAATTGTCTTAAAAATGATTTTATTTAAAAAAAACATATTATATGCACAGAAAAAATGTTGCATGTGTTTGCTTGGATAATAGCTTAAATCTATTTATTGAAACAAAATATAAATTTAATATTTAGTAATTTGTATTTTACTACTCGTAATTTAGAAGATGTTTTTAATAATATTTTGTGCTGTAACAACTGTTTTTTATATTTGTAAAGTTATAATCATAAATTCAGTGCTTCAAATATATCTCAGAAAATAAAAGTTTATTCATGAACTACTATATTAAATCTAAAAATTTGATATTAAGAATAATTTAATAGTCAATTATAGAATAAAATTTTTTAACGAATGCCTTAGGTCAACGATGAATGGTTGATACGGGTAGCAATTATTTTATAAAAACGATCAGTGAGTACTTAAGTATCGTGAATATGTATATTATTACGGATTACGCTTCCATAATCAAATGTGACCTTTTTGATTTGGTTGTGCATTTCTTTAGTCCCTGTTGTTGTTGCTAGACCGGGAAAGAAGAGGAAACTCTTCTGGATAAGCCACAATAATAAAGGTATCTGATTGTTCGAAAGGTTAGCAACCATTGTGCCAAAATTAAAATTAATTGAGAACACACGTCATGTTGATCTAAATGTTAATTTTAATCAAAGTATTTCATTGAAAGATGTAGAGGAGCTTAAAGTATTCAAACTCTTTTACTTTATTTGAAAAATTAAAATAAATAATAAAACTATTTCCGAAATCAACCAAAACTGTAATGTTAGTCCTAACACCTGTACCTGCTTTCTTTTTTGGTTTAATTTTCGTAAATGGTTGTTGTGTTTTTATAGATAACGTGAAGGTAAAAAAAGAGTGATAAATCAAGATGGTTTAGAACTTTGGTATTATTTACAAACATCAAGATAGGTTTCTTTGGTGTAAAAAGCATTATTATTTACCACAATGGTATATGATTAAAAGCCATGATGTTTTGTGCTCAAACTGTTCAAAAATAGTGATTCTTACATTAATTGTGACAGATTCAAAACGAAATTATACCGTTAGTTATTAAAATGTATATGAACTATTGAATCTTCTAAAAAAATTAGTTTAGCATAATAAAAACTATTGAGCTTTTTTTGATAAATTAATCAACAAAACAATTTTAATCATCGCTTATTTCATAGATCTTATAATCTACAATAAATTGAATTCATTTCTAATGTATCCATATGTGTTTTTACATTATAAAGTGTCTTTTTTTATATCCATATACATTATTAAATAACACAAAAGAGATAAAATTAAACAATATAGGCTTGAAAAAAATAATAACAATAAACTCATATATCTTTACAACTGGTTTGACCAATTTCATAATATAAAGTTGAACATTAGATTGTTGAATACGGAATAACTACTTCTTTTAACACTTTTTTACATTTTGTTTTCTCACTTTAAAAACATATTTTTTATACTCATGGTTGGCATTCAAAATATATAATTCAAGAAAAGAAAAGAAAAAACGATAAAAAAAAGCATAAAAACATACAATCGATAAACTTACCTTTTTTTAATTATCATAATATTAACGTGCATAAATCAGTATCAAACACAAAAACACCAATTTGCTTTTTGAATATGAACGGTATCTACAAATTAGGAACATATATACTAATAAATCTAAAAATCTAATAATCAATAAATATAAATGATTTTTTATTTCTTTAAACTAAAATAATATCGAACATAGATTAAAATATAAATAAAAATATAGACAAAAATAACAATTTTCTTTTTCATACCAGAAAAACCTCTTAAAAATTGAGACATCATTATAAATAGCAATGTTTTTAAGTAATTTGATTTCAGGAATAAAAATTTTATGATATATATAAATTTTTAATAAAATAAGGAGAAATCCGTTTCAAAAAAAAGGTTTAGGGGTTTATGTTATTAAAAATTATCATATATACTTTTTTTGTAAATATTTTTTATCAACCACTAAGGTGAGAAGTCCCACCGGAATTATAAATATACCGTGAATTTATACTGTTAAAAACAGAAAATCTAAAACCTTTTAAAACAAAGCATTTAATGAACATTATTTTTTGACTATTCTTCAAAATTTTCCTTAGGATCACAATTTAATTCTTATTTAATGAAATTGTTTTTCTAGAAAAAACTGAAAAAATTCATTTTGAAAAAATTCTTATTGACTCACGCTTATATACTCGTTTGTACGAGAGCATGAAAATTGATTTACTTGACATATAATATTGATTTTTAAAATAAAGTATTACGAGATATAAATTATATGCCACAACTAAAAACATTAAAACTTTTAACTTGTTAACAATATTTCATTTGAGTGAAATCTAAAAGGTTCAATTCTGTTAAAATTATAAATTGAACGTTTTAGTATTTTATTGGTCGCAAATTATGTCTTAAAGTTTTTTACTGTTAAATAATATAGAGATTATTGTATTAAAATTAATTTGGTATCAGATGCTTTTTAGGAACAAAAATTCTTGATCAAAATAAGCAAATAAAGTCTTATATTTGAAGCACAATGAAATTATCTAAATTTTTTTTTGTTATTTTGTGACAGATATTTGAGTTTGTGTGGTATAATTAAGGAAATATTGTATAAAGGCTTTTTCTTTTACTAAAAACTATATCGTTGTATTTAGAAAAGTCCAAACACCGGAATGCTTGACTTGCACATTTTAGATAAAAACAATAAAATAAAATACATTTGTATTTAAAAAATATTTTTTTCTAATATATTTTGTTCTTTTCTCCAAATATTCTTACATCGAATGGTTTTAAATTATTCTTTTTAGTGGTTCTAATTTTGGAATTTTTTAACATATTTTACTTAACGAATATTTCTTTCCCGTAAAACAGTTTTTCATATCAATTCATACATTTAATGCTTTTTGATATATCTCATTTTGCTTTTCTAAATATTAAAAATTTCACAATCTGTTATTTTTGATTTCATAAAAAATGTTGATTTTGACATGATTATTAATATTTTTTTGAACAATAGATACTGTTATTTTAGAAAGTGAAAATGCGATAAAAATCTTTATTTCAACTAAATACAACTTATCTATTAATATATCATCATTAAAATAATAGTTGCTAATATCTTTGTAAAAAATTTTTTACATCAAGCTTGTTAGCAAACATGCCGTTTTTTACTAGATTTTTCTCATATAAATGAGTAAGACTCTACCTAAAAAATCTAAAATAAACTATTTGTAAATTTACTACAATTTTTGATATGATTCATAAAAACGGTTTTAATTAAATTAAATTTAAAAATTTCAATCCAATCTACAATATTTAAGTTCGATATTAAAATAATTTAAATTTCCAATTAAAATATCATTTTTGTTTGCGAATTTTAAACTGCAAAACATAGAACGCGACATAAGTTAACAAAAAACCTAAAACCAAATCATGCACAAAAATTTTACAGATTTGGTTGGATTTTCGGGTCTACCTCCCAGCTTACCCCATTTTTCATAAGTAAAAATTTTTTTACAAACGTTAAAGCAATTAAAACTCGATAAATTGTGTTTTATGGGCCTTATAAGCTTTTCAGTCTATTAAATCACCGATTATAGTTCGATCAAATTTGACCAAAAGACAAAACCTAAAAAAAAATTAATATTATCATTATTTTCATTTTAAATGTCAAAAAATGATCGAATTTTTTGATGAAAATAAAAAAAACTCACAAAAAGAATAGAAAACGTAAAATACCTCAAATAATGAATTATTAAAACACTTAAAGATAAGAAATGAACGATCATTTAGAAGAGACTTTTAAAAATGGTTATTCACCATAAACAACTCGCTTTAAAGTTATTTTTAAAAATTAAAATTTCTCTTAAATGAATCGGGTTTTCCAATTTCAAAAATACCATTTCGTGATAGTTAAATTTAGGGCAATATTAAAATTAATATTAAAAGTATAAAATTTAAACTATATTCACATTTCATCAATTGTTAGACATAAAAATGTGATTATTAATAAATTCTATATACTTACGTTTAAACAAAAACTTTTATAATTTGTATTTACAATCTATGACAATTTTTGAAAAACCACAATTTATTACATTTTATTTTGCTTTTGGAACCTATTATACAATGAAATTTATCTAGTAATATTTTTTCTCTTCTAAAAGAGCTATATATCTGTTTATTACATCTATGTAAGCACCAAGACCACGAATTTTTATTTCAAATATTAACAAACCAATCTAAAAGAACGTTTTGATGGCTTGATTGATTATTTAAAACTGTATAAATTAACTATGTTTCTTATCTATTTCTTATATCCCTATATTATTATCTTTTACCAATGAGGGTGAAGAATTAAAAGAAAATTTTATCTAATTGTGAAAACCTTATGAAAATCCTGTATTTTTTATGATAATAGGTTGTTTTGAACTATATGAATGTTGGGTACAGAAACCCACGTGAGCATTTTGTGGTTTTTCATTGGTATTCTGTTGTTTCCGGGTAAAACACCTGATTGGTCATTGTCCTGCCATTCGTTATCGAATGGCTTGACAATGATTCGAAGATAGCTTATCAAATTGATAAGTACTAATTTTTGATTAGTTTAAAGATTGATTAATATGTGATTAACATCAAAAATTATTGGTGCAAGATTGACACACAATTCGATGCGAATTAATATAGTGCCTATAAATAGGCTTTTGCAATAAATATGCGTTCTAAAAATAATCAATCTTCTAAGTCTTCTTCACGAGCTCCGACTCGTCTCAACCATGAAAAAGCCAAATTATAGAATGTAACACTTTAAAATAAAAATTTGAGTAAAGTATAAATTTCTCACACAAAATGTTAATATGTAATATATATGCCTTTCAATTTTTTTATTCGAAATAGAGTATTTATGACACAGGTGGAACTTTTCAATCACAACGATTTATTAAATTTCAACATTTGCCATAATTATGTTTTGCCTATCGGTAAGTTGTAAAATCATTTAGAATGTTTTTTTTATTTTGAAACAGAAAGTTTCTTTAAGCTATATAAAAATTACATTTAAACAAAAAATGCCTTAAAATGAACAACCTTCAAGTTCCAAAAACTATATAGGTAGTGCTAGAACACATCCAAATACAAACTATAAAGACAAACCATGTCAAAGTATGCAACACATTAAAAAAATGAAGTATTATTTGCAGGAAATATTGTCATTTAAATATATGTTATGCTCTTTGATAAAAACCATTACAAATGGCGTGAAATTTTAAAAAAGAACATAGTGATTAAAATACCAGCCTTTCTTTGCATTGTTGCTTATAATCGCAAATAAAAATTGTGAAAATATCAAAAAAAATCTTATACCAATAGAATTTATTGATTTCATTTATATTTTTTTTGTATCTTATTTTTTTTCTCTGTTATACCTAAAATTAACGTTAATTTATAGTTTATTTCTTTATTCTATCAATGAAGGACTTTACTTCACAATTTACAATACTATCGATTTATCTGTAAACATCAAATTTCAAAACCAAAAAATAAACAACAGGAAACATTTTATTCTCTTACGAAATTCAATATGAAAAAAATTCTAATTATAAAGACTTAATTTAAGTACGTCATTTATTATTTTAAAATTCTGTAAATAAAATTTTTTCATAAATATATATGATTTTATAATGGTTTGTTAAATTAAAAAAATCTTCGTTATCTTGTAAAAAGACGTAAATCTCATACAACTTAACGTTATGTTTTCTAAATAAAAAATTTTTGCTGTTAATTAACATATTAAACGTAATTTTACAGGGTTATGTAAATGTTCGAACATTTCAGATAAAAAATATTCAACATTTTTTTATAATAAATTTCAAAAAATGGTAGCTAAATTAAACAAATAACGTTTATATACATTATTTTTAATCTTCCCATCGGTTATCTACATAAAAAGAATTTATAAGTTCAAATATTTCAAATTTTTGTAAAATTTACAAATTTTTTTTTATTATCATCCTATTTTTTATCTAATTCAAAGATAAAAAAGTATAAAATTTACATGGTATACAAATATATCAAGTTTTTTTTATTTTAACGTGCTATTTTATAAATTTATATAGTATTTAAAAGAAACACAGCAAAAAATTTATATATAAAAAAAACAATTTGTATCAATAAAACCAAAAATTTTGTCTTTTCTAAAATATATAAAAATTGAAAAAAAATTACATGAATTCATGCTTTCAGCTTTACAACTATTATCTGACTTAAGAATATGTAAATGTGCGGTATAAATTCGGTATTAACTTGCATGGGTTAGAAATTTTTTTAGATTATGTAATAAAACACTTACAGTTTTTATTTACCTTTAGTATTCTTTTTTTTAGTGCAAATTAGTGATATTGTTCGTGTCTTGAAGTGGATACATTTTATAGTATTCTTATAAATTTTACCATGAAGTGTCTTATCAACGGTTTTTTATGAAGTAACATGAAAAACAAATTTTGTTGGCAAAATTAATGTTTGTTTTAAGTTTTTCATAAAGCTACAACGCAAAAAACAACAAAAATATGTTTTTACTACCTTTTGATGGATTAACTCAATTAAAAAAGCAACTTGCCCAAGTTTAAAAGGTATAAATTTTTTGAAAATATCAAATTTTATATTTCTTTTTTACTACGATTTTTTAACAGATATTTTTAGTTTATATATAAATTTAATGTTATTTTTTTGTTAGCGTGACTAATTATTAACTGAAGTTTTTTTAACAAATTTAAAAAATAAGATTAAAATGAAACTTTCGATTAATGCCGTTAAAAGATCCGTATATCACAATTTTGTGTTTTTATGCGATTTTTAGATCATTTTATTGCTTTATTTGCTTTAGCAACTTTTAAAATACAAACAAGTAGAAAACTTGCAAAAAAAGTAGAATCATAAAAATTTACAACAAATACATACAAATATGTAATTTTCTTCAAAATATATCATCATATATACATTAATGTGGAATTATATCTTTTTTATTTATATATATATATTGACAATATATTTACTTAAAGCATTTTTTTATTTTTATTCATTAAAAAAATTTTATAAATACACATTTTATAAAATTCATACTTGTAATGACAATTTTTTAATTCAACAGAAATTATAGGATCCATTTTTATGAATTAACAATTCAACTAAAAATTAGTATTTGTTATGAGTTAAAATAAAGGAAAAGCAATAATTCAAAACTATAGGGATTTTCAATTTTTTTAAAAATGGAATTAGTTTAAAAAAAACATATAGGTGTGTAAGTACATTAATGTTGATAACTATGCTTTTTAAAAGACTTAATGTGAATTCTTTAAAAGAGAATTATAAAAAAATTTGTATAAGAAAAGTTTTTCTAAAATATGTTATTCTCAAATTAAAATGGTTTCTATTTTTAGTTTGCATTAATGTTTCATTTTTTGTTTTATTGTATCTACGTTATGAAATTATAAAAATCGTGTATGATTTTTATTTTTCTTAATAATCATCATTATTAGAAAAAAAAACATTCATTAACTCTTAGATATGAAAAAAATAGTAAAATGCCGCAATATTTTTTCCTACGAACACAATAAGACCGTTATTACGAGGTAAAAAAACCGAATTAATGTTACTTGGAGAACATACAGATGACTATTTTTTTACATAGAGAGGAAAGTGGGTTCAAACAAATTTGTATATTTACTAATGGTAAATTTTTATATTGTAGAAAAATCCGGACAATATTCGGATGTACAAAGGTACAGGAAGAAACCAAGATGCCTTAGAAATTAAAATTACCATAAAAAAGAGCAGAATGTCAAATATTAAAGTGATTTAAAAAACATATATTCTGTTATTTTTTATAACCACTTTTCATATTTTTATATTCTTTTTAGAATTATTAACGAATAAATTAAAAAATAAAAATTATATTCGAAATTTTTTTCATATAAAATTTTACATAAAAATACAATAATTTTTTTTATCTGAGTCAATTTTATATTATCCAATAAAAATTAAGAGTTAAATAAATTTAAAATGATATGAATATTAATAATAAATTTTAATTATAGTTGGTTTATAACAATTTATCTCATTGATTTTAATAAATATGAAGTTAATAAAAATGTTATCTGATGAATAAAGATTGGTGAAAATGTATCTAGAAAAAAGTATAATTAGATCCAATTGTTATTGAATATACATAGATAACAAATATTATTCTCGTTTTCGGATTTTTGTTATCCAACTCTATCCATCACATATATACAGGTCGACTCTATTTTTTTCCTAAATCATAAAATCAGTATAAATTATATTGTTAAAATTATCATTTCCGCCTATATTTGTTTATCATATTTTTCAAATATGAACATAAATTCTTTTAAAATATGTTTTCACATATTATTAAAAAGTTACATAATTTTTAAAACACACAAATGTTTTTTTATAAATTTGAACATTGAATTTGCAAAGGTTTATGGTTTTATAAAATCCAAAACCCAACTTTCAACCTCATCAAAGTGTATTTTGTACAAAATACGTTATTATTTAGATCCGTTTTAAAGTGATTTAAACAGTTAAAAAAAGAAAATTATGATAAACTACATATTAGTGTCACCGGAGGAAGCATCGACATTTATGCTATTGATAATTCACGTCCGGCATCTCCTCAAACACAGAAATAAAAAATGAATTGCTGACACCAGACGCCATACACAGTGATAAGAGAGGCAAGTAAAAATAATATCCCTGGAAATCCCAAAACCAGAGCTTACCTAAACACGGGAAACGAATTTTTCAAGAAAAAAAATTCCCTCTGTACCTTAACATATTGCCTAATTTACACCACTTACATCGATCATTTAGTAATTATAGTAATAATATATTGTGTATTATTCATAGGTATCTTTATGTTTTATCTATTTTTTTACATTTTTAATTTTCTAAAAAGCACAACAATTGATAAATTTGTGTTTTTTATTTATTTGAAATTTAGAAAATTATATATTTCTTACAATTTTTTACTTGATAACTAAATTTCTTTTATTTGTAATTTTAATTTGATATACATTGTATCTTTTCTACATTTCAATTGTTGGCATGTGCGATACTATCGCAAAGAATGTCACATCTAGTCTAATAAGTAGTGTTTCGATAACAGTGTAATACCTAATATTGAAACCAAACAAGTATGTGATTAACAGTACTTCCAGATAGGAAATGCTTCAGGTAAAACTTCATAAGCTTTCTTAAAATAAATTAATTGTCCAAAACGTTCTTCTAATTTGATTAAAATAAAAATATATTTGATTTGATGAGCAGTTGCTCATCCCAACCTTAAAAAACTTTATAAGTGGAAAATAATTGCATGTCGGTTCCTTTTTAAAGATAAAAAAATATTAAAACAATTTTATTGCATTAAAAGTATTCGGGTAACTATATGCAAAAATCGATTAACTAATGCATTAAAAAATACAAAAAGTTGTGATTGCACTAAATATGCTATTAAGAAATATTTTTCAATAAAAATTATAAATTTGTGACAAAGTTGTGCAAACTTAAATAAAATAAATTGCAGATTTGTTTATTTCAAAAGATTGCCTGTTTGCAGCAGAACTTTTCGAAAATTATAAATTTGTCCTTGAATAAAATCTTGAAAAGCAAAATTTAGATTTCAGGATCTTGTTTTAAAATATAAGAAATCTTGAATTTTGTGATTGGGTGAGTACTCGTATTATATCATTCATATTTCAATTATGTTTATATAAATCTATTACGGGCCGCTAATTGAACATTTTTATAAATATAAAAATTATCAAAATTTTTAGTTCCATTATGAACTTGACTTTAATCTAGTTTATGAATATTATTCTGGTTTTGTGATTATTACAAAAAATATGAAAAAGAAAACTATTTATATCAAATTAATTTTGATATGGATATATTTATCTTTATACTATATTTTGACTGTAATCTTTTTACGGATTAAATAATAAAAATATTTAAAGGTTTTTCATGCATTTTATATAAGATTCTGCAAATCATTTTAAAAAAGAGTATTTTTAACAAACATATATTAAATATTACAAGAATTGATTTTTGTAAAAAGTATAGTGGTTTGATAATTTTGTACTCTATATTTGTTAATCTAATTTTTTGTCTATTTTTTTTAAAGATCTTATAATTAAAATATAAATTGCAGCACATTGAAATCTATTTTAACTCAGTTCTATTACCATTATGGTTTATATATTTTGCATCTAAAGCTTCATAAACAAAATGTTTTACAGAGACAAAAGATGATTTATATTGTATTTTAACATCATTTAAATACCTTAAGAAAAAATATTATTAATTATTTGTTTTTGGTATAATAGAATTTGAGTGGTAAAAGTTCAGAACATTAAATTTTTTTAAAAAATATTAAAAAAAAGATTCTTATTATCAAAACAAAGCTTTATAAAGATTCAAAGAAATAAAACTTTGAAAAAAATATCAAATCAAAAAGGTTGCAGTTTTTTTGCCAATAAATTACATTTTTTAAAATTTCAAATAAAGATCAAGGGCTTGATTAGCTAAATATAATTTCTGCATATTTCATAAATCAAAAAAAATACAAATCAACTTATATGATGTGTAAAGGTCATTTTTACCCATTAGTTCAAATCAAATATAATCTAGTAACGCATATATTTCTTTAATTTTATTCCATTAGAATTTTTTATTTGTATGACAAATTTATTATTTTGTAATTTACTTGGTTTACTTGCGATAAAAAAAATAATGAATGTTTCTCAGGACTGAAAAATAAAAGAGAAGAGTATATAATCATTCAGTAGAATTTGAAAAAAATTCTATATAGATAAAGATAAATCCAAGTTATTTCTTTGTCATTACTGCAGAGATGAGCGATTCTTAACCTTTTTTTTCTTCTTATTTATAATGAATTGGTTTGAGGATGAAGTATATGTTTATATATATTTCGTTTTTAAAAGCTAATCATTTTACATAAAATTGGAGCCATCTGATTGTATTATATTAATGAATAAAATCGTTGATCAGCTACGAAGTTGGTTTTTTAATATGTTGAAAATCTATATTTATAAAATATAATTGTATTTTTGTGCTAAGCAGTATTTCTAATTAAAATCTTGTTTTTAGATCTTTGAAGAATTAATTTTCCGAGTTTAGATGAATCGATGGATCTATGTAATATAGTAAAATAACCAAATATATTTAAATAAAATTTATTTTGAAACAAATCGATCGTAAAAAAAATTAGATTGTCTTTAATGTATAAATACTGGTTTATTTTTTTAAATTGTATATGTGATAAATATTTTAAATTATTTATAAATAGAATTTAAGTTATATTGAATCAAAATTGATCGTATAATTTTTAATCAACTTTAATGTAAAAAATACTGGTTTATTTTTTTTAATTGTACATGTGATGAATATTTTAAATTTTTTATAGATATAAATATGAATTTATATTTGTAATATTTAAGAAAAAACATTATTTACATCAGAAAAACATAAAAGTTTTTCACGAGTCTTTATTAGTAATTTAAAATGATTAAAAATTGATCTATATTGATATTTTCAAAAAATTCAAATGCAAATTATAACAGGCACATTATAATTATCCACAATTAATGCCTAAATATGAGCAATGGTATTTTTAAAAATTTTCAGGATACTGAAATTACAAAAAAAAAGTGTTATTTGTCACGAATCTATGGACATATTTAGTATTTATAAGACTCTTTTTAGGCAATCTACGATCTTTTTAGCTGAAAACATACAAAAAAAAACAATTCAAAACTTAGATAGTAATTAAGTTTTTCGTTTTTGAAATAAAAAAAGACTTTTTTAAATTATTGTATTTTCTAAAATAATTTGACGTTTTTCGATTCTAATATATATTTTATATATTATTATTTACAAATACTCGATTTATATTGTTATTTCTTTTAGATGGAAATAAATCTTAGATAAAATTTAAAAAAGTCATTTAAGAATAAGTGAATGTGATGAAAGCAAGAAAAAATTAAGAGATAAATCAAAATTGTGTCAACTCTCTTTTTTGTAAATATTTTCTGTTTAAAAACTTATAATTAAAAAATACATATTTGTAGAAACATGGTTAAAATTTTTATTTTTAGCTTTAATAAAATTGATTTATGTTTTTTAGTAGTCATATTTTAATAAAAAAAACACAAAAAAAAGATATTTCGTTATTTTTTTTGAATGATTATAAAAAATTTTTTTTTATTTTAAGAGTCTACAGCAAAATTTAAATTATTTTAAAAAGCAAGAAAAATTGGGCAAGTGATGTTTTTTATATGTTATTTTTTATTCACAATAATCATTTAAATAAATTTTTTTATTAAATCCTGCAATTTAAGAAAAAAACAAAATATATTGTTGTATGTCAACATTTGAAGGGGAAAAACCAATTCAAATGTGTTCTTATTAGATAATTTATTCTAAATTGATATTGAACCATTTTTAATATCATTTGAACTGATTTGACACAATTCAATATAATTTGATATAGTTACCATAAATGAAATGCAACAAAAAAGTTATGCTAAAACTACAATAGTATTCTTCATGTTTAAAAAAATAATAAAGATATTTAATAATAATTCTTTCGATTTTGAAAATAATAAATATACAAATAATTAGAATTATGTATATTATGATAGAAGTAAAACCAATTCTATTATTGAATCATATTTAAAAAATAAATTTTTATCCAATGAATACCGCATATATATAAAAAAATGTTTAAAAATTACAATATTCTGAGTAGGTTATGTAATATATTGATTGTGATTTTTAAATCATCAATTTGATAAAAAAATTATAAATCATTATACACAAAAGACAGTATAAATTATAAAAAATTCAATGTGATAATAACAATAGAATGTAAGCTTAGTATAGCAACGCATTGATTTTTTATTTATTTTGTTTCAATGTATAAGTTTGTACTATCGCAGTAACCTAAAATACATAAATAGATATGTATAAAATTCTAGATGTTAAGAAATTTTAAAATTGTCGCTTTAAAATTTTTTTTAATATCTTGAAATAAACGCATTTATAGATACTAAAAGAGAAAAATAATCAAAATTTCTTACTTTTGAAACACAATCGTGTTTCTTTTTTAGTTTTTAATGTGAAGTATAATTTAATTTGTATATTTTTGTTTTTTTAATACTTTTATTTGATTTAAAATATTGTATCAGAGTGAAAAAAAACTGCTGATTTTTTTAAAATAAAGTATAAAAGAAGGTTTCAAAACAAAAAATGTAAAGATTAATCAAGTTTCCATAATTCAAAATGTATGCAGTAAATTAGGAACCTATGAAACTTGCTTCTTAATTTTAAAATATTATACATATTATATAAATAAGAAATTTTGAAGTCTAAAAACTTAACAGCTTTACATTTTTTTTTTAAATTTAAATCGATTACATTATCGATATGTTTTTAGAAAGATGAAAATATAAAAATTCAAAAACTATAATGGTGTTGGTTCAATTAAAGAAAACATGTATTCTACAATATAACTACTATAAATATGTATTTCTCGTTGTTTTTAATTTATTATCGACTTCATAAAAAATGACTATCGTGGTAGTTTGTTATTTGTAAATATTATTTTAGCAATTTTTGGTTTCACGTGGATATTATTATGATTAGGAAAAATACTATAAGAAATATAAAGATTAACAAATCAATATAGTTTATCTATCAAAAAATAAAACCATTCAATTTTTTAGCAACATTAGCAATTTCATATACATAATTGAAACAAAAAATATATCCTATAGTGATCAAAATGTGATATAATTTTGCAATTATTTTTATGATATATATCAAAAATATTTTTATATGATATTAAAGAGTGTTTATTTATAGTTTGATTTAATAATACTTCTTTTTAGGATCTTTTTAAATTGAATATTTAAATGCTCCTAGGTTCTAAAATTAACATGACTGAAAGAAGTGAAATTGTTTTATCATGTGTTTTTATTAAAAATTTCATACTAAAATCATTTTATCGTTTTATTGAGAAATTATGTATTCGATGTGTTATATAATGGACAAAAATATGGATATTTTTTATAAGACGTTTAAATGCAAGTAAAATAATTATGTGCTGATTTGGTAACTATATAATAGGAATATTGGTGAAAGTTATTATAGTTCGTAATTTTTTAGTTATACTAGACATTGAAATTAAAATTTTTGAATTTTATGAATTGATAAGATAATTTCGTATTTTAAATAGTTTAAACTTAAATATCAAAAAATGTTTTTTTTTATTTGAGGATGCGGTTGCTTATTATAAATATTTGCGATGAAGTATTTTGGTAAAAAATATTATTACAAAATTATTGAACTATTTGATTTTGGATATGTGTTAATTCTTAATAAAATAAAAAACAAAAATTAGGTATTTTAGAATACACAAATTGTGTGATTATTATCAATATTTCTAAGTTATAGTGTAAAAAAAACATAAAATTTAAATGTATAAGTGGAAAGTAATGAATTAATAATTTTTAATTCGAATAAATAGTGTAAATTTTATTTGATAGCAGCGAATTAAGGGTCTTTGAATTTGTTTTTTTATAATAGAAATACAATTGTTGTGTTTGAACGATAAATCTAATTTTTAATTAAATCTCAAATGGCGCTAATATGTAAAATTTCAATGAAGCTATTGTTTTTGGATTTTAGGAAGGATTGCGATATAAAATTTAAATATAATTTATACTTTTTGATTTATTAAGTATTGTTACTAATATTTGAAAATTAAAGTGGTTTTTATTTGAGTTTTGAAAAATCCAATTATTTTTGAAAAATATTTTTAAAGCATTTAAATTTAGCAACCTAGTTTCGTTTACAATTTATTTTTTTATTTTGTATGAAATATTATATGCATTTTGAAAATTATAATATGATTTTTATTTAAATTATAAAAATTGTAATGGGTAATGATAAATATTTGATAAGGATTTAAATTTTAGTTATCTAATTTGAATATCATTTATATGTTTCCAATATAGTGAGTATTATTATTATTAATGTTTCAAAATATAATGTTATTTTAATACGAGTTAAGATAATTCTAATTATTTTCGCCAAAAATGTTTCTTGAACCTATTAAATATAAAGATCTAATTTTTAATATAATTTATATTTTGATATATGTGTGCTTTAAATTGTGTAAATAATTGGCTTTATATGTTTGCTTTTGAATGTAGCTGAATAATACTTAAAGATGATGATTTCTATGCAAAATATGTAATATATAAGCAAATAAAAGTGATGGAATGTTTTTTATCTAATCTATAATTTAAATATCAAATTCAATTAATTAATGTTTTAGATATATTGTGTGAATATTGCAAAATAAAATTCTAACTGTGAGTATGTGATTTTTCTAAACAAATAGCATTTTTATAATAGATATCGATCTTATATAATTGAGTTTTTAAAGGTGGCATATTCTTATAACATTTTAAAAAATACCGATTCAAGAATTAAAACTATAAAAAGGCAATGTGAAACTTATAAAATTGCGACGAACAAATAAAAAACAGACCCTGCGTAATTGCTACAAAATAAAATATACTATGCGTATAAAATACTAAAATACACACTTTTTGTGCCGATACTTTGAATCAGCAATCTTAATAATATCAAACACAACCCAGTCATCTATTTCATCACACCACTCATTGTCTATTTTTTCGCCGCAGATGTCACAAAAGGTGTTGTCATCTACTTTGAAGGCCTCTTCTTTCTTCATTTTATCGATATCTTTTTCTAAAAACTCGTTGAGTGCCTGCAAATCAAGATTTATAATCTTACTTTTTATGAAATCCAGTGTGTTTGCAAAATAATCGCGACAATGTGATGACGATATTTCTTTATTGCGTGCTCTGCGTAAATGATCGTCTAAATGTGTGCTGAGTTCGTCTTTTCCGTCTGTTGTTGACCGGAATCTTTGGCTGCATATGTTGCATTGAAGAGGAAACATTATAAGATCAATATCTGCTTCCAAAACAATGTTTTCTCCGGAAAGCATATTTTGAATGTCTTTTTCACCATCAACATTTTCATCTTTGGTGCTTTTGATTGAATCTGGTGTTTCTAAATGAAATACTGGAAGGTTCTGTGTGTCCAAATCTGTCTTTTTCTCTTCGTTGTCTGCTGTATTTTGTTCGTTTATGAAATATTTGGCATACGAAGATCTGTACGCGTTGTTGAAATTGCTTTGAATTGGTTTTACATATGATGTTGGCGGGATAATGTCTTTTTTATTTTCAGTTTTATCTCGCAAATGCTTTAAAATAGGCGGTTCGATGCTCAGAATCGGTCTTTTGACACTAACATCTTCAGCAGTCTTAAAATATGAAGCATAGCCAGATTTATTAACAACAACCGGATCACTTTTGAATTTACCAGCTATGAGTCCTTCCGCTGGCTGAATCTGTGGTTTAACCGTCAGATTTGTTGGATTCTCAGCAAACATCGAAGCGTATCGCGATTTGATTGTGGTAACTCCAATATTTGAAGCGTAAACTGATGAATCGACATTATGCCTGCTAAAACTCATTGGCGAAGGCGAAGTTGGGTAGACAAGTTTTTTAACAACTGGCAAATTCACATTTGAAGAAACATTGTCGCTTTCTTTGCTGCATTTTTCCTCGTTCAAAAAATAGGACGCATATCCTGACTTGTAATTCACACCAATCGGATTATAACTTCTTTTTGTCAGCTCGGAATCTGAACTGTATCGTGCTTGGTAATTAACACTTTGTGCATTGGAATAATTAATATCCGTCTTGAACTTTTTTGTGCTCACTGATGATTGCCTTGTAGTTGTGTGGTTGCCATACAAACTATCGTTTCCCCTGTTTTTGTAGAAAAGAAGTTCAATCGGCATCGGTGGCTTTTTTACATTAAAATCTTCTATTTTCTCGATTTTGGTTTGTTTTTGTGTGTTTTCATCGTTCAGTGCTGTGCTTTTCTTTTCTACTGGTTCTACCATCTTATTAGTAAATGGCTTATAAAAAAATACATAATATAATATTTATTAGAAAAAAAATTATCGGGATCTGAATATATAGAAATTAGAAAAAATGTAAAATTAGAATTAATTGGTAATGAAAAAGTATTGAAAAAAATTGAAATAAAATAAGATAACAAATTTTTGCATATAATATTCATTAGAAAAAAAATTATCGGGATCTGAATATATAGAAATTAGAAAAAATGTAAAATTAGAATTAATTGGTAATGAAAAAGTATTAAAAAAAATTGAAATCTTATAAGATAACAAATTTTGTCATAAAATATTCATTAGAAAAAAAATTATCGGGATTTGAATATATAGAAATTAGTAAAAATATTAAATTAGAATTAATTGGTAATGAAAAAGTATTGAAAAAAATTGAAATCTTATAAGATAACAAATTTTAGCATATAAAATAAACTAAGATTTTTGTTATAGCTTGGTTTTTTTATATTTTTTTAAGCATAAAATATGAAATTTCTTATAATTAAAAAAATCACACATGTTCAAAACATTTGCTATCTTTTTTAAACTGTACATTCAATAGATACTATAAAAAAATTAAGGTTTGTCAGGAAAAATTTTAAAACAAACAATCTTTTATAACACTGTAGCCATTTGGTGATATTTTTAAACCTATAAATAAATTTTTTATAATTTCATATTTGAATGTGTATACTATTATAAAAATATATTGTTGAATAATTTTTTTTAATAATAAGAAAAGAAGCTACTCGATACTAGTTTTCTTTCAAATATTATAATACCTTGGTAATCAGTACAAATTTTGATTCATTTTATATGTTTGTTACCAAATTTATAAAAAGATTTAGGAATTTCATTATATACTTTTTTATTACATTTCAGTTTTATATCACATTCCAATTATTTATATTTCAGATTATCATATCCTATTTAATGATATCTTCATTTATGATATTTTCTTAGAATTAGATAAATAGAAAATATGGTTAAACATAATCTATAATAAAATATAATTTAAAAATATTCTATCAAGTACTATATTCTCATTTAATACATTTATAATAAATAAATACTATACATTACGAAAACTTAATTGTAATACTGTTTTTAAAAGCGTTTGATTCTCTATTTTTTTATTTTATTTTATTTTATTTTTATATTCTCTTATATAAAATATTTTTTTTCGAAGATTCTTCTATTCTTCTGGGTTTTTTGCAATTTCTCTTTTTCATTGCATCACTCATGTTTCCAATATTAAATACATATATAAGATGTAATTTTACAAAAACTACACTAAAAGCTTTTTAAATAAAATTCACGTTTTGATAACTAATTTTTGTAGCAAGTTTAAAATTTCACAAACTTATTTTATTGATTCTTCATCTAAAAATAAAGTACATCCTTAAAAATATTTGTTCTTCACTACGTCTATAATCAAACAATACAAAACACATTAAAAGTGCAAATTTAACATGCATACTTTGAAGTAAAAATTCTTTTATCCTTTAATATTTTAAATACTATTTATCATAAATAATTGTATCATATTCAATGATTTATAAATCGGGCAAAGAATATTAGTTCGATAAATAAATTAGTGCATACTTCATCAAAATTTATCCAAAGAGCTAACATAAAATTCAAAAATATAAAAAATATTCCGAATAAAATTTTAATCAACACTACAAATTTAAAAGAATTTGAATCTATCTAGTAACTTTGAAAATATAAAAGTTGTGCAGAAATTTAGCTATGCAATTTACTAAAGTAAATCGCATTTGTAAACATATACCAATTTAATCAATTTAAAATAAAAAACCAATTTACAAAATACACTAAAAGAACCTTAAACATAAAAAATTCTAATTGTATATGTAAAAAAACATCATTGGATCATATTTAAATTTATATATTTTAATTGTTTACTATTTATATTTAAAGATCATCAGTTACAGAAAAATTGTAAGTTAATCAATTTGGAATTATACAATTAAGATAAATATATTTTTTAAAAAAACATACTCGAAAAATATTTACCTTATAAAAATTCATGGCGGAGAAATAAAGAAATTTGTAAAAAATCGAGTCTATGTCTGCACATAGTATTCCTATCCTAAGCATGAAAGAATTCAAATACCTATATATAGTATAATATTTGGATATATATTTTTATGCATGACATAAATGGGCGAAAAAACATTAACTAACAAGTTTAATTTTCATTTTCAATAGCTATTTTAAATAGAACAGTGTCATTTTATGGAATCTAGAAAAAAAACATACTACAAATTGCAATGTGGCTTAAAAATATCATGTTAAACATGAGACTGATACCATTAAAAAAATTTATATAGTAATAAAAATATATTGTCAATACAATGCTGCATCAAATGGAAAAATATAATAATACACAAGATATGGTTTATAATTGTATTTTTATTCTATTTTAACTTACAAAACAAATTTAATATATTTAATTATAAAATATATAGTCGTGGCATATTTTGTTTATTACACAGAATCGCACAAATATAATTCATCATTATAAAAACAACAGATTCAAGTTGTATGTATATTTCATTCATTTCGTTGTTTATTTTTTTTAAATCATTTTCTACACTGCATTATACAATTACTAACTATAAAAGTTTATATTATACACTATCAAAATGTATAATAATATTTACCATTTGACTTTATTACTGATTTAACAGTAAATCAAAAACCCCGTAGTCAAACATAAATAATCGCAACATGATCTATCATCTGAAAAAAATTTATAATCAAAAATATAAAATCGGTTTTTATAAATTGTTAATCTTAAAAACATCAATAATTTTTACTTTGAAATGTAACTAAAAGAAAGTCAAGTAGTTGAAATGGTATTATATGAATCATTAAGATTTTGAAATGCAAAATTTAATTAAAGAAAATGTAATATAAACTATGTATATATGATATGGAAAATGATGTGGGTTTTCGCGGGTTGAAAATTACGATATCTGAAATCAAACTTTTAACATCATTCCAAATTAAGGCAATTAGTAAGAATATATGTTCTGTTTCTAAAATTTAAATCGTATGAAAAAATTTAAGATAATTTTCAAAAAAAAACTTTGCACGCCAATTATAGGTTTATATATATAACTTTTTTTACCCATAAGCATTATAAATCAGAAAAAGAAGCGTTTTATTGTTTTATGTTTAATTTTGATCTGTTTCTCTATGTAATTCTGTTATATACACAAAAAATAACTATTTATAAGTAAAAATAATTGAAGATGCAAAATAAACCACAAAGTTCTTATATACATTATAAGTGTGGTAGTATGAAATGAAGATTCGAAAATTAATTTAATGTATAATTATTTCTAAAATCATAATTTCTTTATCAAAAATATAAGCAATAATAACTCTAATCACTATACTCTATATATAATTTTTAATTGATAAACAAAGTTTCTTCTAAAAGACCCTTCATTTCAAGTTAAATGTTTTTAAAAATTATATGTATGAAATCGGCAAGCTAAAATGTTGTGATAGTTAAATTGTAATTGTTGTATCTTCTTCAGATCAGTTCAAACAAAATATTTTTCTAAAAACTGTTTCAGAAAAAACCAGAATAGAAATAATTAAAAAAAATTTATTTGACTTGGTGATATAAAAAATGTAAAAGAATCAATTGAATCAAATAATAACCAAAAGATGAGGTAAAAGGTAAAACCTAGCCACATTAACTGTCGTTATAAATAATACAATAAATATAGAAAACAATTTTAAGTTTTTAATTATAAAAAACTATTCTTTGCATATCAGTCAAGTGCCTACAATTATAACTTTTTTAAGATAGAAATAAAATCGAAAAATTGCGTTTGTATTAAATTTAAAAACAATTGGCGTCGTACCATCATCGACTGTCTGATATACTAAGCATATTGCGTTTAAATATAATTACCAACCGCTTAAATTTTTGGTTTTACGTATATTTAACACTTAATCCAAACAAAAATTGCAATTGCAATGAGTACACCGCTAACACCACAAGGTGGGTGTATTCAAACAAAACCAAGTCCTTATTCTATAAATACTACACTATTAATATATCAGGCTTATGAAATGACAATGTTTATGCAAATTTACTGAAAATAAGGACGATTTCCTTTGCTGCAAACATAGTGCGAACATATGGTTTTCAATGTAAAAAATTAACTATAATAGTAATTTTATACTGATCTGTAAATTATAAATTATATAATATATAACATTAATAATTACAATTTCAGTCTGGTCATTATTTTTTGATTAAAAAAATTTTAAACAAAAAAGTATATGTTTGTACGAATAGATGAGTATTGATAGCACTAATAAATCATACTTAAAATTACTGGGCAATCAAAAAAAAACCATCAAAAGGTATATATTAAAAAATAATATTAACTTATTTATTGAATCATTTTATATACTTAATAATTAAATTACTAATAAGTTTTCACTAAAAATAGTATCAAAAAAACTGATTATAAACCTTTCCAAAAACAAAATTCATCATGTACAAAAAATAATACATAGAAATCAGAAAAGAAAATAAAAAACCACCAATAAAGCTAATACGAACATATTTATTATTAAACTAAGATTTATTTTATAAAGATGTTAGACTATATTAATATTTTCAACAATCAAAAATGATTTTACGTTGAAAAGTGATAGAAATTTATAAATTATAGGATTTTTAAAAAAAATTAAAAAAAGAGAATTTTATTAGATAGTGCATCGGAGGACACTGAAATTAACTTCGCTCTTTAAATATCTCGCAATCACATAAAATCTAATGTTTTTTTAGAACTTTGTCTACTCCTTTAAGAGCTTCGCTTCCACTAAATTTATTTTACCATAATAGAAATTCAGACAAATAAAATAGTAACTCGAAAAAAATACTTTACCTTTAAAAATATACCATTTAAATATTTTATCGTATAAAAACGTCATGATTAAAAAATGAGATTGATCATATTATTATAAAAGCTAAAAAAACAAATAGAAAGGTGTTAAAAAAATTTCTGTAAAAATAAAGTATTATAACAGAAAAAACACTAAATATTTACCTTATTAGGAACACGAAAATCGTTTAATACCATACATATTTACTGTGACTATAGTTAAATAATGTATTTAAAATTATAATGGTCTAATAAAATTTTCATACAAATAAATCTGTATTAATTGCGAAAATCAAATAAAGTATAATTAAAATATTCATTTACTTTCTGAAAAAAATCAACTCATGTATCTTAATAAAAAATTTAGAAATAAGATTTAACACTCAAGATTAAACAGAAAAAAAATTGTTTTACTTGTTATCATTTTTTTTTATGTTTTGATTACTTTTATAATTAATATTGAAACTGACATCTTTATAATTTTGAAAAAAGTATTGCATTGAATAAAAGAATAGCACATTATGCTGAAACTTAATTTTAATCCTGTAATGAATGTTTTTTTTGATATAAAAAATCTTTAATGATATATTTTAAAGCAGTTCGAAAATATTTATAAATTAATCAGTTTGTATAAATATCAACATAAAGACTAATTTATAACAAATAGCAAAAATATGTATTTTTTTATTCTTTAAAAAACGATAAATACTATAAATTCGATTTTTTTATTGATGAAGGTACAAGAAATTAAAAACAATGGTCAGCATTTACAAAAAATAAATTTAAATTTGATTAAAGATATTTTACACCATAAGAAAATCATTTAGTTATAATTTAAAACTTTTACTTACGCAATAATATCGATTTTACAAACATATAAATGTAAATGATAGATAATAAATTTTAAAGGTGTATTGTTGTTGTTATTAAATTTTTAAAAAAATTAATTTAATATATTTCATATTTTTGCATTGTACTTAAACTTTAAATTAATGAATATTAAATTATTTTTTAATAAATTTAATATTATCATGATTATTATTTTCATCAGATAAAAATATTTTGATTTTGGAATTACATTGTTAATTAAGATTTTTACCTCAAGACTATTTATTCAAATATTTTGAATATTTAGTAAAACCATTCCACTTTTAAATTATTATATTTTATTTATAAATCAGTAATAGATAATATTTATGGCATTACCTATCTACAATATTATTATAGAAAAAACTGTATCTTTAAGAATTAGATCAATATAAGTATTCAAATTTAACAAAGCAAAAATAAAGATTAAACAAGAAAAACTTAGGCTAAAATTATTTGTCTAAAAACATATATATCACTGGAAAAAGATCCTTACAAATAGTAGTATGCCGAAAATTATTATAAAAATAAGATCACAATAACTTACATATAACTACAGGTATTAAGAAAGTTTTTTTATTTCATGCAGCATTGTCCACCCATGAAATTGAACCCTACAAAACAACTTAAATACGCAAGATTTTCACACGTTTGATTCTCCAAAACGATTGCATTAAATTATTTAGGTCACAGAAAAGTCTGAACATTTTCACATTTTTATATCAAATGAAATGTTTTCAATAACAGAATCTAATTTACATTAATCTGTGGTTTTATTATTACAAGTGCATAATGCAAAAATGATCTAAAATAATATATTCATGTTTTTAGATAAAATTGTTGTATTTGATAAAGGTGTCACATAATCTAATTTACATTAATCTGTGCTTTTAGTATTACAAGACTATAATGCAAAAATGATCTAAAATGATATATTCATGTCTTTAGATTAAATTATTGTATTTGATAAAGGTGTCACAGAAAATGATTATAGAGTATAACGAACACTACTAACTATCAAAAAGATCAAAAAGATTACAAAGATCAAAAAAATGTATAAAATTTACTTCTCGTCTTAGATAACAACATTTTATATAATTTCCAGATAAACAGATTATAAAAACTTATTTTGTAACAAATGAATATTTCTATAAAAAACTTCGCGAAAAAATAATAAAATACTGTTGCTATTTTTTTATCGTTTTGAATTTATGTCATATTTTTATACCAATAATTTAATAAAAAATTTACTCATAAAGGCCTATTAATAATAAAAAAAAATTAATTTCTCATAGGTCAATTAGAATTAAATAAAATTAATATTAAGTAAATAGTAAAAAATTGCATATACCAGATTTACTGGAAAATTTCTATAGAAAAATGAGCTTTTCATGTTGAATCAGCTTTTTTTGTATCAAAAAACACAATTACTATCCTATTTTATGTAAATCTTAAAATAAGAACATAATTACACAATATTTGAAATTTTTATGCAATTTTGCACAAATTTCTATTTTTCACAACAAACTAATTTTCGATTCATTCATTTTATAAGTACTTATAACCGAATTTATTCTTTTAAAATCTAAAATCAGCACGCAGTGTGCAGACAGACAATACTAATCTATTAATTATATTATAAATTAAAACTAAGTTAGTTGTAAAGATTTTCAGGAAAAATAGAAGTCATGATATCAACTTACGGACAAAATCACTATTTAAAATAAAATTTATATGAATAAACCCATTGTTCTTGTTAAATGAAATTAATAAACGATAGAATGGAAAATAAAATAAAATATGAAAAATAATATTCTCTAAATGTATTCTAACAAAAAAATAACAAAAACAGTTAGGCATAATGTTCTATGAATTTAAATATAATTTAAACTCTAAAAGTATATTAATTTTTCATAATTTGATCGAATTGTATGACCAAGTAGTTATTTTATTGTAAAAAATTGCATAATTTGATAAATAAAATAAATATACAGAAAATTATGACATATTACAATTTTTAGCGATTTTAGTGGGAGCGTATTTCATGCGACACTCTTAGCTTATTTGTAATGCCGACTTTTTGATAACATTAAACATGATTGTTGTTTACAATCACAATATATTGCAAGGATATGGTAAATCTTACATTTTACGCCGATTGGAATCTATTTTTTAAAAATTTATAAAGTAAGTTTAATAAAAAATAAAAAAAACGCAGAAATTTTTATAAATAACTAAGAAAGTATTTATTGCTTCTACACAACAAAATGAATGAAAAAAAAATCTGCAATACATCTTTGCAAATTAGTTTGCGTAACATTAAATAACGGAAACAATAAAAGAGTAAACAAATAAATTCTTTTTTTTAGCAATATACAAAAATCAAGATTTTAAAAGGATAGAAAATAGCTGAGCATAGTGCGTATGAGCATTAATACCAATAACTTAGTTTTTTATTGAGAAATTGTACTATAGAATTTGATTCGAATTTACAATCAATTTAGCTGTGAAAAATTTAAATTTTTTTTAAAATACTCAAAAAAAGGCTTCAAACATCGTACCTAATATTTAAGAAAAATATTTTTACAATTAATCAATTTATGGAATTTTGTTCGGCTAATTTTGTATTTCACTTTAAACAAAAAAGTTATTACAGGAAATGAATTGTTGAAGAAAAATAGTATTAAAGAATAATCAAAAAAATTTTAGAAGAGTGAGTTTTTTCGTGAACAAAAAATGTAAATAAACCTTCTTTTAAGCCATATTTGTTCATATTATGCATTCAGTTCGTTATTTTATCTCTAAAAACAAAACATCTAAAAAACAAGAAACTTTTATAAATATATAAATTTGTGGCCTATTAATGCTCTAATAACATAGAAAAAGATGCTAAAACACAAAAAAAAACATAAGATCAAAACATTAAGATGCGTTTTTATTTTAATTTCTAAAGTTTGTAGGAATCGGCCTGTGGTATAAATACCACCAAGATCGTAAATAAAATTATAATACTATTATTTATTTAGTATTTTTAAGAATAGACTTAAATATAAGTCTTTTAAAAATAAATATTAAAAATATTCTTAATTTAAAATTAGAGAAATTGCATACGATAATTTCTAATATAAAATTATTTCTATTTAAAATTAGTGATTTTTCAAAGATAAGAAAAAAGCACAAATAATTATTTAAATGAAAGGAAATAATAAAAAGAAGAGGAAAAATGTATAATAAGTTAATAATAATAGTTGTAGTATAAATAGCAATATTAGAAATAATAGTTTTAATAGTAATAGTAATGACAATAGTAGCAATAGTAATGACTTTTATAATAACCAACAATTTAATAAACGTTATTTAAATAAATTACAAAAATAAAAAAATTTAAGTATTTTAGAATTTTATTTTAAAAATCGATATGTTCTTTGTTACAAGACACGGTCCTATGGCACTAAATTAACAGGGTTCAAAAATTGACCCTGTTGCTTTACATTTTCGCTGCTCAATATAGTATGGGGTACCTAAAGCAAATGTTTATATATAATATTAAAACGAGCAACAATTTATTGTGAGTGGATCTGTAAACTTACATTAGAATACTTTGATTTTGTTGAATGTTCTTATTGGTGTTTTGTATCAACATATATAACAAGTTACGATCGAGATTGATATAAAAAACAGTGTGTTATAATGTCGTAAGTGCTATAATAGTGCATGACTAATTTTTAAGATATTAAAAATAGTAATTTTAACAATTTTATCCCTGATTTTACTAATTGTTTATAAATCAACGCAACAAAAAATTTATAAATTATCATTAATACAATACAAAAGACTTATTTGGGCTTACAACGGCAAGTTGCATAAGTTAATTACTATTTTAAAATTACTAAGTGTGTGCTATAAAAGGTCACAGGTAAAAATCGGGTGATAAATTTTTTAAAAATATTGTGATTCACATCACGTTTTTTGTTTACTAAATTTTTTGATTAAAGTCTTCTTATATTTTTTTATTGGTATTTAAAAGATGCTCTATAAATTCTCTGCATTTTTATAAAGTTCTTATATTAATAAAGAATTTGATTTTTAGAGATTTTAAATATAAAAAACCAACTATTTTATATTACTTTTAAATTGCATCAATATTAAAAACAAATAATGCATTATATATTTGCATGATTTGCTTGAATAAAATTTTCAATTTTTTTATTTTTTCTAAAGATTAATATATTGTCACAATAAACCCAAATAGTGGACAAATTATTGATATAAAAGGCCATGCGTCATTATATAAGCAAAATACTTATGTGATAATTTTTATTTTTCTAATCATTCTGTTTTTGAAACACACGTCTTTATTTGTTTAATATATAGTTTTATTATTGATTCAAAATATCGCTGAATATGGTAATCGATGGTTTTTTAAATATATACAAAAGTATTATTGCAAGTAGATAAGCCTGTATTTATTGCCAAATACACACATTTTTACATATAATTACTATTAATTGCTTAAAAAATTTTGATGTTTTTAGGTTTTTGTTTTCAGCTTTATACAATACAAACAAATAATTCCCATAAAAATTTTTTTTAAAAAATTTGTGTTTTTGTAAAGTTGACATGAAAAATGAAGCTTAAAAAATTTGACAGAAAAAACGGCGAAAAAGTATGAAAAATCGGAATGTATTAAAAAAAACGCTCACAAATTATTTTAGAAAGATATTTTTATAAAAATGGTAAAATATGAATATAGAGAGGAACCCTAGATCAGTGGTTTGGTTATTCCAGGTTAACCTTGCAGTCTACCCGATCTTTTACTATAAGAAATCATATGAAATTGTTAAAACCATTTTATACTCGTTATTTTTATTTACCTAAAGCTATTTAAGCATTTTTGTTATCTTAAGTAACTAATCTCAATTTGGTTATAACAAAATCATTCTCAAATTTGATAATTCTTTACATCTTTGTTCTTTATAAATTTATTAATCTAATTAAAGAAACATATCAAATAAATTTTATGATATTAATTCCACAAAACGTTTAATAAACGTCAAATCTTATGATTTTGACAGGCAAAAAAGATAATAATAAAAGGCTTTAATCAATAAAAATGTATAGGTGTTTCTCGTTTAGTGACACCGAACCAACTTTGTGAACTAGAATTAAGAAAAATGGATTGAGAATAGCTGTTGTCCTTTCACCCCTTGACTATATTTTTATTATTATTTTACTAATTTATCCTTTACATTCAATATTTCTTCGTAATTTTTAAGTGTATATATTATTTTATAGTCATTAAAAATGTTTATTATACTAAAAAAACTGCATAGACATGTCTATTATCGAAGAATTTATAGATTTAACATAAAAATGCGTTTTTAACAGCAATAGTTTTAATAATTCTAAGAAATATGCTCATTACAAAAATATTGTATACGAACTATTTATTATATTACCATTTTAAAAACAATTTTCAGTTCTTTTTTCCAATTCAAGGTGAAACTTGTTTTTTCTGCTGTTTTATCCTTTTTATCTGAATGAACTCATTTAATATCAAAAATTTCTTTTTTCGAATTTTTTTTATCAATTTCATATTAAAAAGCAAAAAAAATTCAAGCTAAATTATATTTTCTACATACATTTGTAAGTTTTTTTCATATTATAGAGCATTTTTTAATCATTATTTGCTCATTTGTTCTTATTGTGCATAAAAATTATGAATAAAAATTAGGCAAATTTGTACATTTATAGTATTAATTTATTTATTGCATGATATTTATCGAAAATATGCATAAAATTAGATACAAATTACTTATTCCGGTTGAATATAAATATGAATGTGCATTTTTTAAACCTTTAAAAAAGGAAGCCTTAAATTTTGTTACGTCTTCTTATGAATCGAGCATATTATGATTTTTCTAAATAGTTTGCGTATTTTATATCATAAGTTGTCAGTCATATAACATTTACATTTTCATTTGATTTAATGTGTGCAAAAAAAGTTTATTGGTTTTTAATGCTTAAATTTTATTGATTCACTATCAACCGAGTATATCTTTCGATTTTTTCTGTGTAAAAATGTTCTTGAAATAGACAATGCATTAAAATATGATATATATGTTCTCAGATATGAGAATAAATACGTATATAGTTTATTTTCTTTATATTAATCATAAATTTATACAATTTTGCGTGCTAATTTTTTTTATATATTTTGTATACAAAAAAATTATTGTAGCACCAACTTATATTTATATGTACGCTTAAGCAGTTGTTTAAAAAATATTTCATTTTAAAAGGTAGTTTTAGTTCTTTTTGTTTTTTTATTTGTGACTCAAAAAAAGTTTCGTGAACATAGAACGACCAATTATGTTTAACCATAAATATTTTTTTGCAGCTTTCATGTTCAGGATCTACTTTCTTCTGTTTTTTCTTTGCTCAAAACGAATTTCATGAAATGAATTATGTCTTATAATCTTTATGTAATAAATTAAAAAAATTTATATTTACAATTGCTTTTACTAATTATTGCAAATCTGTTTCTGTGTTAAAAAATTTAAGTAAATTAAAATATTGTTTTTCTAATAATATACATCTCATAAATGTCACTAGGGTAAAAATTAATAATTTTTATTTCTAAAATTCATCTAGAGTAGTTTTTTATAAAATTATTAAACCTTGCTCATTTGAATATTTTTCGCTGAAAACAAAAAAAAATCTTAATAACACACACTAGTATAATTCAAAAAAAAAACTTCTAAAAAGGCGTGTTTGTGTTGTAATAGTTGGTGATATTAATTTTTAAAAAAAATACAAAGTATTATAAAATCTGTTTTTTACTTTTTTATAATATTAATTAATTGTGATTATTTTTATTTATATTTTAAATTTATAAAAAAACCTTTTAAATTTTTCACATTATTAATATAAAGTTTTTTGGTTCTGTTTTTATTTAATTTTTTTATTATTGGTGATAAATCTATAAAAAGGTAATTTACTTCAAATATTTCTAGAATTGGCTAGCTATATTATAGCTAGAATGCAAAGATTTATGTTTACTCACAATAACAGTAATGTAGAATTAATTTCAACAGTTTGTTTGAATCGGAAAAACAGCTCAAAATAAAAATATTTAATCTGAATTAAGAAAAAACTGTATTTTGAAAATTTTATTAGTTTTATACAAAGTTTTTATAATATATTGAAACTGCCAATTTCTATAAATACCATTTTGGTAAAAATAAAAAAGAAAAATATTGATTTTAAACCAATTCAAACGAAAAAAAACAGAAAATCCCAATATATGTGTATATATGTAAGTTAAACTATTTATTTTGTTTTTTATATTTCCACTGTTCTAAGATTCTATCGTATTTAATATTATTTTCAATCAAAATTTTAAATCAAATTATTTTAAGTATAAATTCAAAAGTATATGTTGAATATATCCTGAAAACTTCTATTTTTACAAAATACAAAAAAAATAATAAATGTAAAAAATCTTATGAATATATTCTGTTAATGAAAACAAAGATTTTGCTCATTGTTTCAAGAAATTAAAATTGTTGAGTAAAAAAACAATTATAGCTTTTTTGGACCTTTAATAATTTAGATCATGTTCAAAATTTATTGTTACTAAAACTAAATAAATCATGCAAGAAGTGATCTCAGATTAAATTAATTATTTTATATTTCTAATATTTTTGATGTTATTTTTTACATAAAACCTTTTTCTCTTAGTTAATGTTAAAAATCTATATCAAATAAATATGCAATCAATGTTTTAGCAATGAAACTTTTATTTTTAGATATTTCTCAAATAAATCTAGATTGATATTTTTTTATGATTTTTTGCTTTTTATGATTATTTTGATAATTACGGATATTTATTGTGTCTTTATAATCTTTTTTTTTTTATTTTTACACATACTTGTCATGTTTTAAGAGCAATAGTTTTGATGATACATATTTTTTTAAAAATTTGACAATTTTTATGGTTTAGTTAATCTTATACACATATAGAACACATATATCATAAAAAGTCGATTTTGTAAAAAATATTCATGCAACAAAAATATTGATAATGTTTTATACAAATATTTTGTCGATATCTACTAAAAATTTATTAATATGCTGAACTACAAAATTCTTTTATATTTATAATAAAAATTTGTTAAAATACATGTGTGTTATTGCACATGATTTAATTATTTTAAGTTTTTTTATTATATTTATAAATTCTTTACTAACCGGTCTAATATAGAAATCAAGATAAGACTAATTTTTTCTAAAAACTACTTTTTGTGTATTTCGACAAAAGTGTCTATCATATTTATTTTAAGTATTGCAATTAACAATGCTTTCGGCATAAAAGTGTCCGATTATATTATTTTTGTTATTATACAGTATTTTAAAATTAATAATTGTTCTCTGACTATATATCGTATCCTTTTGATGCTTTCTATGCACAATTATATTTTTAAAAAGCGTTTTGCAACATGTTTTTCATAAATATTGTTTAAATTTTTTTGTTTTACTTATAAAAATAAAATTCCTTTACAGTTTTATAATTTTTATTTATGCTGCTTTTTTTTGTGAAAAGATGATCAAAAGATATAAGAAAATGTATATAAAATATAAAAAAAATATTTTTTCTAATAACAAATTTTATCATTAGATTTTCGAAATATTATTTTTAGATAAAATAGATAAAAATTTTTAAATGAAGAAAATCCTTAAGAAATAGCCGATTAAGAAACCCAAAAAGAAGAAAGAATCAAAAAAAATAAAAAACATTAGTTATGATACAAAAAACCACAATAACATAAAAAGTTACACTGTTCTTCGCTTATTTTATCTTTTTTCATTTAAAATTGCCTCTGTTTTGGTATTTCAACAGGGATTTATATCATTAAGATCTGTTAAAAAGATGTAATTCAATAATACTTATTTTCTTTTCAAATCATTTGCTTCATATTATGAGCACAAACAATCTTAAACAATTAAATTATGTTCATTATCATACAAAACAATAATATTACACAGGAATGAAACAATTATGTTTTATATAGTTGTCTTTTATAGTTTTATAAATTGAAAGAAACGAATGTATACAATATTATCAGTGAAAAAAATTGTATGTGATACTGTAACAAATTGAAAAAAACTTATATCTTAGAATTTAAGTGCAAATATAACAATTTCTAATAGATAAACGCTTAAATATTGATATTATCATAGTGCGTTATTTATAACATTGTTTTAATTGTTAGATATCTTTAAAAAGCTCAAAACATCTAATCCATTTGTAAATTTTTAATACCTGGTATTGTTTTTTGCTTTTTTATAGCTATCATAAACAATTAGGACACACATAATGCATAGCTATTGAGGACTTTCTAATTTAAGGTTTAAACAAATTGCTAGGATTTCAAATTTTTTTCTACTAGCTATCAATTTTTTGGTAGGTGAAACACATAGCAGGACATAATATTAAACCTTTTAAAGATTTTAAAAAATTTTTTTATAACACATTAAGATAGATTTGATTTTTCATCATATTAATCATAATTCGATAATACAATTTTAACAGATTTTAACACTCATAATTGGATAATTGCGTCTGATCAAAATTAAAAATAAAATTATATTTTATAAAAGGCGTATTTATTTATTCTATTGTCTATTTATAGACAATATCTTTATTATTGTACTAATAGACCACTTTATTATTGATAAAGTCGTCAGACTCTTATCAATAACTTTCTGCACCTATTATCAATCAAAATTAAATTTATAAGAAAAAATTATATCAATTTATATTTTCATTTAAATAACTGTCAAAGTTATCAAATAGATTGATAAATAACAATATTATCGCTAATAAATACCAACAAAATCTATATTGTCAAAAATACAAAATATTCTATTTTCGGAATATTGACCAATAAATAAACAACTAATTGATTTATTAGTATACAAACGATTTCAATCTGACACACATATTTAAATTTCTTGTGATTTAGAATAATAGGTAATTTTTTCTGAATAATAGTATTGTAATATATTGATCTATTAGATACAAAAGTTGTATTTGTTTTCTAAAGCGTTTTTTTTGTATTACGTTACATATTAGTTCGTACGAATTTGAATATATTGCTAGGATTAGGCATTTTTTTTGTGTTAATAAATTTTTTTTACGGTCTAAAGAAATATTACTAAGATGTCTTATCGATTATAGTTTTTTAAATATAAAGGAACCTTAAAGATGTGATTTTGTGAAATTCCACATTGAGTGCAAAATAAAATGAAATTAAAAAATATGCGTGTAAAAAAATCATCATTAAATACAAATTATCATATATTATACATTATATTACATGGAAAAAATAAAAAAAATGTATAATAGGTTAATAACTACTTTTTCAATTAAATATAAATATTTTTCTGCGCTAAAAAAGAAAATTAAATGCATCAATATTCTAAAATCTAAACCAAGAATAGCTCATTTGTAAAAAAATCTAAAACTGGCTAAAAACGTCTATACTTTTTAATTTTTATTTTTATTGTAGAAAAGTCGTTTTAAGTGGGTTAAGATGAAAGGAACAAACAAAAAGCGGCAACAAACAATATTTATGGCAATTTAACATGGTTTCCGCAATTATTGGATTGTTTAGTTGTGGCAATAATATTGTATTTTATCCGCTAAACTTCAATACTGACTTATTTTATAATACAAAATTTTCCCCAATTGATTAAATATCTAAGTGTAAATTATTCAACTTATATGTAAAACAATAAATGTTGCATTTGATTTTCTTTCTTGGCTTATTTACTAGATAGACTTAAGTCATTAAAAAACCGCTTAAAATTACAAGAATAGTATGTATAAATTTGTATTTTTAAAAATCTTTTATGTGATCATGAAAAAACAGTTTATACTAAATTTATTAAATTCTTTTAATTTTATGCAAAATATAAATATGTTATCAATTCTTTATGCAACTGCTGGGAAAACAATCTTTCACGCAAACATCAATCTTATTGTTTTTTCTATCTTCAAAATTACACTATGTTTTATGTTGTGTTTATTTTGCAGGAAATAATGCCATTTTTATTCAAGGTAAATGATTTCTTTGAAAGAAAAACAATGGGATCATTTTATTTACTATATAAATAGAAGATCATAAATAATATAATTAAAAGTATAGTATAGAAAATAATTTTTATTGTTCATTGCAGAAATAAATATTTCATAAATAATAGACTATATAATGCAACAAATAAGATTTTTTAATTTTAAAAAATTGAATATTACATTAGTTTCAACAATATATAGTTGCGATTCTAAGAACCATGTAAAAAAGGCAAAATGGGCATTTTTAAGTATAATATTTGCACTAAATAATGTATGATAAAAATTTTAAAAGTCTTTAAATTTAAAATAAAATTATAATTGTTATTTTTTTATGAAAAAAATATAGGCGTTAATACAATATATTTTCACATTTATTCATTATTAAAATCTTTATATTATATTTATAATGTAGGTATATTTTTAAACTTTCTTATTACCCGTCAAAAAAAACTAGCATATTTAAAAAGATCAACCTAAGGGCTGTGACTAATTTTACCCTCTTATCTGATAATATTATTCGGTTTATTTACAAATGATTTTTTGATGCGATGTTGATTATATTATTAATTATTAATCCATTCAATAATTTGTGAATATAACCAAAAGTTCCGATGACAAAAGCACGCTCATATATTAAGCAATTTTCGAATAAGAAAAGTCCAAAATATTGGAAAATTATTTTTTTTCGCAATGGTAAGAAAGTTCATTCTTAAAAAAGTTAATATTTTTTGTGACATTTATGAATATACAAAGGGTAATATAAAGCTGGTTTGTGTAATTTATAATACAAATGTATTTTACTGAATGGTGTAAAGTTCAAAATAAATTTTGTTAATGTCACATAAACCACATATGAAGTTTTGATGAAAAAATCATCATGTTTTCAAAAGAAATGTAGATATTTAACAATATAATATAGATATATATCTTATTATTTTAAACTCTTTAAGGAAAATTTAATTATAAGTCAAAAAATCATAGAATCACAAAAATAATAAAAAAATATTTTTTTAAACATGAATTTTTTAATATGTTTCGGTTTTGTTGTTACTAGAACATCTAACAATGTATTTTAGGTAATTTCTATTTTTTATTTAATAGAAACTTGATTAAAGCATAGAAAGTTACAAAATAATTTTAAGCACCTTGTCAATAGGAATTAAATATTTATTGAAGTAATTTTTTTAATAAAATACAGAAATTAAAAACGACTGAAAATTGTTTTGCAACCTTGATGCACAAGTTATTTTTGACTTATAGAAAATAAAATAAATATAGAAAAAATCAACGTCTAAAAGACGATTTTTTAAAGCATAATATGATGCTTTTATAAAAATAATAATCTTAAAATAAAACACAGTGAAACTGTTATATAAAGGCTATTTGAAATATAAAAATTATCTAATATTAAGCTATTTTCTGTAGCAATAGTCGTTATTCTATTGCCTTAAGCTGTTCGATTTCTGTAAAAACTCGAAATGATATCATATATTCTTCCTCGCAGCATCATTTTAGCTCTCTGAAAATCCCTTATTAAAAAAATTTCATTATATACGAAATAAAACGAAACCCTATACGTTTCATAAGAATAGAAGGCTCGGAGTGGCTAAGCAGAAAACACGATGCGCGATCCAGAATAATAACTGAAGATCGTAATAATAAAGGAATAATTTTAAAATTTTTTATTTTTAATGCATACTTACTTAATATACTCGTCAAGTGGAGACCTTATTTTGTTTTAATGGCAGATATTTTATATGCTCAAAGCTCTTTAATTTTTTTTCTTTATCAAATACATCAATCGTGTAAAATATAAATTTTTAATTATACGAATAAAAAAATTAAAAATTTTGCAATTACAAATCGACGTATAATGATATTTTCTTTATTTTGTGATAAATAAATATCATATTTTTTTAATCTCTTATAAAAAAATTATTTTATTTTATTTCTCTTTATATCTGAACCATAAAAATTTTGTTATCATAAAGTAAAAATTAATTCATGTCTGTGATTTTTTTAGAAAAAATTCTGTAAAAATTAAAATTCTAATAACAACTAAAAAAAACATCCAGAAAGAAATAGTAATGGTAACTTAAAAACTACAAATTATGGAAAATGAATTAGCGGAACGCTTTTTAAATATTCAATATATAAAATGTAATTTGTTCAAAATAAAAGAACACATGCTGGTATTAAAATACAAACAATTTTTTTGTCTTTTTAAAACTTCAGTTTTATATATTTGGTCTTTATATTTAGTTACAATGAATACGAATAATTTTTTATAAAATATTAAATTTATATTTCAGTTGTTGCTGATAAAATGTTATAGTTTGTTGAAGTATTGAAAATAAGGATTTTAGTTCATTTTTAATGTAGAATTTTGTGTTGTTTAACTCTTGATTGTATTATTAAGTATTAATATTAAAAGATAAATCTAAGAATATTATCTTAGTTCATAATATTTATGAACATTCTTTTTATACTATGAGTAAATCTAAAATAATATATTTTTTTATTATCTACGTTTTTAAGCTAGTTATGGTGTATCATTATTTTATTTTTCTAATCTTAATTATGAATAAATGTTATTAAAAAATATATATAATTATGTGCGTAAAAATCGTAATAATCAGAAAGTAACGATTTGATCTAAATCTTTTTCTTTGTTCTACGTGCGTCAGTATTTCTAGATCACTTTCATTGGTAATATTTTTAAGGTTCTCTTTTTAAATATAGTTATTTATGTGCTGCTTTTATTTTACAAAACCTAAAAAATTACATTTATTTTTTAATTTTGTCGTTGTCTGATGTGTAACAGCATAGAAAGCTTTTTTAATTTTAAAAACGTTTGTATTTAAACTGTTTTGACTTGTGATATGGTCTTTCTTCTACATACTGTTAGTGAAACATGCTCTCAGTCAAAAAATTATAATTAACCTCGCTTTATCTTTTAAAAATACTACTATGTGATTTAATAATAAAGTGCGCCTGTTTCGCTTAATTCGCGGCAACTAAAATCTCACCTAGATATAAACATTTGTTCAAAACTTTATCAAATCATATTTTTTTCATCGCTAATAAAAAAAACGAATTATAGTAAATTGCTGTTGCAGGAAGGGGCTTGGTTGTATTGTAGGAAGTACTCTTCAATATTAAAAACACGCCTCGAATTATCTGAGGACAATTGGTTCTTATTTGTCACCTCGTCCCTTGCCTGGATGCTGTTGTACCGGTTTGTATTAAACGTTAAAAAATAATTTTTTTGTGTCATGGGTTTTTTTATTTAACAGTTTTTTATGCTTGTTTTTGTTCCGGATTATTCTTAATTAATATTAAATAAACTAATGAAATTAAACATAACAAAGCATAACATAACATTGAATAGCCTCGAAAATAAACAAGCTACTAAAATTTCCACTTTATTTAAATAGTGGTTCCAGTATTTCACCGGTATTACCACATAAATGTATGATTAAGTTCATGTATTTGACTAATTTACTTACATATTTAAATTTTACCTTTAGGATAATATTATTTTTCGATTAACCTGCATTCCTATCCTAAGTTTATTATACAAAATATGGTAGGTATGAAACAGGGACTTAGTTATATAACAAATCATTGGCCTTCGGTTTTAAATAACATTGTTTCGGATTTCATTTATTTTTGAAACTGGTTTATGGTCAATATTTTAGGTAAGTATTTAGGAATTAAAAGGCACGAAATTTAGGGATAATAAATTTATTAAACTATTTGAAGGTTATTTTTTCTAAGAAAAATATGTTAAGAAAACAGTGGCTTAACAATTACTTTGAAATGAAGTATTTGTTATCGATATACGCTCCTTTTATTTTTTTGTGTATTTCTTTGCTCGACGTTATTTTTTTTTCGACAACATGTGCTACTATTGATTATTGAATTTTTTGTAATCTATTTATTACATGTCAATTTTCAAATTTTATGTATCCCTTTTATTCAAAGTAGCAATAGATTATTGTTTTGGCTCTATAATGATTTATATCTCATTAAAATCATTTTTTTCCACAAAATACGTACTAAAAAATCATACTTTATTTAAACTTAGTATATAATTCTGAAAAGGTAAAAAAATAAAATAACACGAGAAAACGCTAAAACACAGTGCCTCTCTAAAATATTATCTCAAAAAAATCTTAAAATAGATTTTTTCAACCAAAATAAAATTCTATAAAATTTATAAATTACATTGGATTTTAAATAAATAAATATATATTTATGAAGAATTTAAATTAAATAATTTTTTTCACATTTATGGTTAATATAAATAATCACATGTCACAATCATTATAACATTCGGTAATCGGTGACTTTCTGCGCATAAATATGTCAACAATATTTGCATGTTGATAAAATCATTCTGAATCCTTGATCTTATCAGTATTTGTCTTATAAAAAATAGACAAAATTTTTGCTTTTAAATTTTCATCTAATACAGTTGAAACAATAAAATCCCTCGCTTCCTTCAACAAATTATAATAGAAAAGAGAATCATTTTTCCACAATTCCATTTCGTCCATCATTTCGACTACACATTTACCAAACTCTTTTTCTTGAATTTCTAACTTTTCATCGCAGGATTTCATTACATCGTCCAACTGATGTTGCAAAGAGGTTATAGTTTCTTGGTTATGTGTGTTTGCATTTTTATTGATTATTTTTTCGTCTTCAAGGTTTTTTATTTGTTGCTTAAGATCTGATATTGTAATTTCTAGTTGTTTAGAATTTAATTGCAGTGTATATATCATGTTTTTCAGAATTGTGCATTCATCACAGCGCTCAGATACTTGTTTTGTAATTTTTGAGACATCAATGTTATTTAAAATTTGAGTATTTTGTGGGATATTGGTATTTTCTACGCTATTTTTGTAGGTTTTTTTTGAGCTGATGTCTGAAAACGAAGAGTTCGTTTTTATGGCTTTTTCGCTGCGCTCATCAAACGTTTTTTGGTCTCTATTTTGTATTAAAACTGAACCTTTTGATGATTCCCATGATTTGTTTGCAAACAGATTTTTATTCTGTGGTATTTTGTTTGAAATTGTGTTTGTGAATGAATTATTTTTGCCTAGCGAACTCGATATACTGGATAATTTGCTTGTATTTTGTTTATCAATTTTACTTTTAATATTTAAATGATTATTGTTATGATTTTCTTGTAAACTTTTAAAACCATTTTCATTTTTATGCATATAAATGTTACTTGACTTATTATTAATTTTGTTACCGTTATACATTTCAACATCAAAGTCTGAATCTTCATCGTCAGAAAAATTTTCCTTAAAAAAACTAAGACTACTTTTTTTTTCCTGCTTTAAAAGGGTTGTATTTGTTTGTTTTTGTGGATTTAACCTATTTGAATTTTTGTTTGATTGAATAACTTGTTGATTTATATGATCTTGTAAACCTTCAGCATTTTCTAGTCGTGGATTTGAATATCCTCTATTTTTTGTAGAATTAAATGCATCAGTTTTGATATTTGAAGTCTTTATTTTATGTATACCTTTTGCTTTTGAATTATTTAGCTGTTCATTTTTTCCATGATTTATTTCGTCTTTTGATCTTTTTGGTCCAAGAAAACTGGATCCATTCTTCTTTGAATTAATATTTAAATTATCTGTGTTATTAGAAACATTGTTTTCTTTGGTTTGAATGTTTATTTTAGGATTTTTTATTGGCCTTTGGGCTTCATGATTTGTCTTTGATGTGTTATTTTGCTGAATGGATAAATTTCCAATATCAAAAGACCTTTTTCCAGCATGGAATTCAGAGCTTTTACGAAGCAAAGAATTCCTATTTTTTGATTCGATGGTGCAATTCAAGTTGTTTTTTTGTGTTGAATCCACATTTAAATTATTTTTAGAAGATTGTTCATTATTATTTAAATTATTCTTTGGTTCGAAAATTTCGCAGTTATTTTCATTTACAATCCCTGCTGAATTGATTTTTTGCTGACAAAAACCATAAAACCATTGCATAAATTCTAAATTATCTTGTACCTTACATTTTGACATTTTATCAACTGGAAAATATGTAATAACATCTTTCGAGTCGAGGTAACTTTTAGCTAATCGCAGATTTTTTAAAAACTGTGCTTCTGTTGTTGGATTTAATATAATGCTTCCTTTAGGAAATGATGTGTCTAATATGCTCAGAACAAGGCAAATATGCTGACCTTCACCGATAGTTTCTATTTTTGTTATTGTGTGATGTGTAAGATCAAATATCCATTGCAAAAGTGCTCTTCGGCTTATATTCGTACTCATTTTTGTTGTTAAGGGTTATTTTTTTGTTTCGTTAGAATTTTTATAATCTGTGTTTTAAATATAAACATGAAATAATTTCTGTTCACATTGTTTTTGAATGTATTTTTAAGTGTCAATCATTATTTTTTTAAAAATATTAATTTTTTATTTAAACTTTATTTTCTAATTTTCTTTAAAAATTCTTGGTAAGAAGATATGACAACGAAGTTAAACCCTAATATTAACTTATTGTTTAAAAATTTCTTGTTTTTTGTGAAATGTTCTATAATACATGATTAAACGCATTCAAATGAAATATTTTATGTGTGATACTTTTTATACTTTGTTCTTTACTTTGATAAATTAAATAAACGAACGCTTAAACTATAAAACGAATAAATTATTTACATTCATTTTTGTTTGGCATTATAAATATTTACTCTTTAAAGTACACTTAGGTTTAAATTAATCCAAAAAAAGCATCCTCGAGTATTCGAATAAAACATTTTTAATTTTCTATTTTTTAGAAATTGCTTTTTTCAATGCTTATTTGTGATTTTTCATTAAATTGGTTTTTTTTATTTAATTGTTCTTGTTTCCCAGTATTTAAATATTTTAATGAATACAAAAAAAAACAGTCAGCTTCATTTTGCGATTTTTGCTATCGATAGTTAATGTAAAATAATACTTATTTCAGGTGTTTTTTTAGCAAATACGATATAATTATCAATATTTAGGCATTATAATGTAAATATATGTAGTTTCATATACTATACGTACATAAAATGTGCATTTAGCTTTTTTTCAATCTATCAGATTTTTTTAAATTTTGTTATATTTTCTGATTAATTTGAGAAGACCAGGCTATTTTAGGAAAATTTTTAAAAATTGAATATATACTTAAATAAAATAAATCTTGATTAGATTTGATTGTGTATATGTAAATTTAATCTGTTTTTGTGAATTATATTGTAGATAAAGGTGAACCAATAGAAAACAAAAAATACAATTTCCTTAATTCGACAATTTTATTTTTTAATTGATCTATCTATAGAAAAAAAATAGTCAAATAGCAATAGAATATTATTCATCTCGCAAATTTATAAAAAATGAAAAACTATCATGAAAAGTACATCTTTGATGATAAATTGCAGAAATTCAAGTTTTGACATTAAGTCTAATTAAAAAAATAAAAATTTTGCCAAATCGTTATTTGAAAGGTGCAGATATATCACTAAACTCAATATTCCTGTTTACAAATTTCATAAACTATGTGTTTCAAATTAAAATCTTCGCATTTTTAGTTACAAAGCTTTTTTAGAAAAATATTGATAGAAAGTATAGTTACAGAATCTGTCCTGTAAAGAAGGAACTTTGTCGGTTTTAAAATAAAATTCTAAAGATTAAATTTTTTGTTATCGATAAATTTATTGTTAATTCAATTATAATAGTTTTTCTAATCAAAAATGCTACTTACTTTTCTATTACTACTACTATTGTCATCATAAATGCTATTACTATCACTATGATTTTTATGGCTATTACATTCAAGATTATTCTTTTTTTTACTAAAAAAATCTTTTATTTTTTCTATTCTCTTTATTTTCTTTTTATGTTTTTTTATTGATATAAAATATTTATTATTATGGTTATAGATAGCACTAATATATCATCTTCAATTAAATATTAGTAACAAAAAAAATAAAAAAATGGACAACAAAACATTTTAATCATTTTATTGTGCATTAAGTGATATTTATATAACAGAATCGATGTCAGAATCAGGTTATCACGGGTAATAAGAAATACATTCAAGATTAAAAACATACTATATAAATTCTTATCATTGTTTTTTTGTTGTTTGTAGTACTTTTTTTCACCAGAATTTTTTTTCTTTCATACTCAAATATATTAATCTTATTGTTTTACAGATCATTAAAAAAATTTTAAAAATGACATTATCACTCGTCAAAAGTGTGTTATGCTTAAATATTGATTGAATTTTGTCAAATAAAATTGTTTCATATCTATGGTAATGTCTTTGGGTAGCGATCCTCTGGTAATATTAATGTGAGATGACATTCTAAATGGTTGAATATTCATTTTTTACATCTTAAAATGTAAAAAAAGTATTATAAAGGATCAATGATAAAATGATTATTAATTTGATTATTTTTCATTTTTTGTTCGTATTATCGCTTTTATAATCGATTTTTGCCTATTTTATTCTTCTATTATCTTTTTTTTCTCTGTGTTTCTCTTAAAGTTTTTAAATTTTATATCTTTTTCTCATTCTCTTTTTAGATCTGTTTCTGATATAAAATATAGTAGAAAAAAAAACCTTGCAAATTGCCAATTGAGGAGTTTTAACAATGATCTTTATTAAAATTCACAATAACAATAATTAAATTTTCATCAAGTTGTAATGAAATATTTTTAGACTAAAATTACATTGTAATTTGAATAGAAAAAAAATGGCTTAAATTTTATAATAATTATCTACTATTTTTTACATTTTAATCTATAAAGATAACAATAAATGAAAATAAAGTATTTCATTTGATCTATCATTAAAAAGTACTAAAAAATTGTAATACTGAAGAGAGATATAAATATGTAATGACAAAAGGTATAAAATCTTATTGAGACAGTTTATCTGCCAGCAAAATAAAAAAAATGAAATTTTCCTGTAACACTAGGACATTAATTTATTGAAAATAAAATATAAGAACGCTAAACAGTTCTAACTATTATATTTATTTAAATTATTATTTTCGAATTCATTAAAATAACTACCGTTTTCCCTATTTTTATTACTACTATTATTAATATTCCTACTATTACTGCTACTAAATCTATTAAACAATTCTCCTCCTTTTTTTATTATTTTAAAAAATAAATACCTTTTTGTTATTTTTATTATTTCTCAGATAATCACATTCCCTTAAAGGAATTTCGTATACTAGAATTTATATTGTAAAAAAATGTTAAGTATTGTTTTATTTGAAATATATACTAATTTCCAGTCCAAACTAAACATTTATTTCATTAAAATATTTAGTAAAAGATTTGTGTGGTATATTATACCACAGATATTATTAAAGTCATAATATGCATAAAAAAGATGGAATTTTAATATTATTTTTTTAATTGCATATGCAAATTGCTAAAAATTAAATAACACAACTTTAGCTTAAATATTTATATTTTTGATATTTTTGATATTTTTCTATATATTTTCTTTTGAATTCTATAAAATATATTTTTTGGGCCAATTATCTTGCTTTATGGCTTGATCATGGTTTCTTTATCTATTATTTTTAGGATCAAAATAAATGCATATATAAAGAAATATAATCAAAAAGTAAATAACTTGATTTTAAATTTCTAAAAATATAATTACCTGCATACTCTTACTTAAATAAAGTAAATCAAAAAATAAACATTTAAATTTAATTTTTAAGAATATATAAAATTTCTAATAGGATTTCTAAAAAATATGAATGTGTGTCTTTCAAATAGACAATAAAGAAATGCCAATATTTAAACAAAAAAAATCATGCTTTTCTGTACATCTACAGGTAATTATCTATCATTTTATAATAATGAATAAATAGAAATACTAATATTGCTTTGAAAATTATTTGTTAAAAATTATTTAGAATTCTCTTAAGTCTGGAATAACTTGTATTTATCTATTAAAAGATATTAAATTATTATTAAATATATCGAACATAAACAATCAATTGATCGTTGTAATCAAAATAAATTTAAAATAAACAGATTTTTATAGTTTTAAATGAATATTTCCACGATAGATATGTATTTATGAAGACTTTTATGTGTTTTAGAATGAATTTACAATAGAATTTGTATATAATGTTTGTGATTGGGTGTTTAATACTCAACAATTTTCATAAAAAAGTTATTTTTGGATGTTTTGAACAAGATACGTAACATCATTTAGTTTAGAAAAAAGCTTAAAGATTATTTAAGTTATGTTTTTTTTATAGTTTTGCATTAATTTCATATTTTAAGTTAGTTAAATGATAAAAAAGATTAGATTTAGGATTTGATTGACTTATTCAATGCAAAAAAATTTTCTTTTGAATCAATTTTTTCTATTGATTCAAAATACTTTAAAACATAAATAAAGTTATCGATTACATATATTTGACGGCTAAGTTCAACTAACATTGCGAAGTAGATGCTACGGCACACATGTTGGTTGCATTTAATCTTTGAATACAAAGAAATATTCAAAGAGCAATTTGTACTTTATTTTTTTTCACTAAATTTATAGGGGTTAAATTAAGAAATTTGGTAAAGCTATTTTAAAATCATGTGTTTAAGTTTGGATTCATAAAAATAAGGAAAATAGTTGGGTTCATAGCTGATGTTTGTTGTGTTATATTTCAAATACCGCTATTTAGCTTAATCCCAAAAAGGTGATATATTTTTTAAGCAATGTTTTATCTGAAGATTATAATTTGGATTAATTAAAATGGGTAAAAGTTTAAAAAAAATTTTTGTTAACATTATAAATTTGACTTTTTTCTAATTATTATATGGGGAAACCGCGGATTTATTTATTTTTCTTATTTAAAGTATTCACTGATATGTCGAAATCATAATTACATATACATCGCAAACGATCTGAAAGCAACAATTTGAATATTTTATAGTTTTTACGTTCTAGTGCTTGTTTATAGAGTTCCGAAAGTAAAGAATATAGAAATAATATGAGAATTTTGGTTTGTTTGTGTTATAAAAATTAAAATAATTTTAGTTTAGTTTGAAAGTTATCATTGCTGTCACAGTAAAAGCAACCTCTTTTATTATTTCAATGAAGAATCGCCATCAAGTATTAAATTTCAGAATCTAAATTACATGAGTGATCGATAATGGTTCGAAATCAAGCAAAATCAGAAACAACAAAATACCATGAGATCAAAAAAACATCGGAATTCAAATCAATAATAGTAAAATAAAACACACTTTTGTAATTTAATTGCTGCAGATATTGTGATAAAGTCATGTTCTGACTAATATTTTATTGTTTTTGCATTTATACTATCACAAAATTATTTTAATTCATTTTACTGGTGCTTTTATACTGTTTATATGTGCAGCTGATTGGCTCAATAAAGGACTGCAATTAGAAAGTCAGAAAAAATCAATGATATTTATTGTAAGAAATATCATAGAAGGCGACAAATATGTTATTTTAAAATGTATTTCAAATATTTTTTTATCTATAATTTTATTGTGCGCGTAAATAAAAATACAATGATTGTAGCAGAACAAAATAAAAAGTCATTTTAATATTTATTTCATATATGCTCTTCGATTTAAGTAATTTTTTTAAATAACAATCATAAGGTGAAAAAATAAGAATTCTTTCATTTTATGGTCATTAATTTTTTCATATTGTCGACTTTTTTTAAACTTATAGTGAAAATTTTTACCTTATATTCTATAAATAATAAGTAGAAAAATATTCTACATCAAACATATCAATTTTTTTTGTACTGTATTGGAATTTTTTTGGTAAAATAAATGGCAAGAATTTCCATTGTATATTTTAAAGTTTTTATAAAAGAATTTTTTTATTAAAAAAATTAATCTGAAACAAACTTTAAACAGCCGAAAAAATGAATAAATATAAAAATCATTGCGTTGACCAACCAAGCATGAGATATCTAAGAAAAAATAAAAAAAGCCATATAATTTAAAGGTGATTTTGTTTTAAGAATACATAGGTCCAGCTTGTGGTTTCATCGTTTAGATCGTATTTTATCGTTTGTTTCCTCCTTTATTTTTTTCTCTCTGGGGTTCATAATTATGAAATATTTATTATAAATTTTTTAGAAGTGATTTACATTTACACAGTCTTAAAATTTATATTTTTTATTAAAATAAGTTATTATGTATTAATATAATTTCAATTTTTTTATTATGTTTTTTTCATGCGAAAAAAATAAATTTTTAATATCAAAGTAGAATCATAAGGAGCAGAGAGCCGGTATTTAACATAAGATATAAAAATAAGGTTATTAGATAAAACTACATTAAGAAACAAAAGAACACCACATATTTACAGATTTTTATTTAATATTCGCGTTTTTCGTTTTCAATTTTTTTCTTAAATCTCTATATCATTAGTCTCAAATAATTTCTTTTTTTTTACACTTATTGTTCTATTTTTATTCACAATTTTAATTAATGTGTGAAGGTGATGCATTTGAATAATTAAATAATACAATATTTTAAAGTAAAATATTTGAACTTTCATTTTATAAAAATTTATATTTGTGCGTATTCCGTGTTTTAGTTGAAAAAAAATTTAATCTAAATTTAGTAACTAAACATTATAAAAATAACTTTGTTTTGGAAACATTGATTTATTTTTTTTTAATTTTTTTTAGCATTATTAATATTAAAAAATCTTTATATACTTGCACTCCTCAATCAGCTAGTGTCTAAAGATAATTTCGCATGTCTTCTAAATAATTAAATCATTAAAATTTTGCTCGAATACTTAGTTAATCAATTAAAATCCAATAAAAAAACTTTCCTCTTAATAAAAATCTCAAAAATTCCAAAACATATCAATTTTTTTATACTCTATTTAAAAAACAGAGAATTAAGATTTTCTCGTTATCTACACAACTTCAAATTGTACTAATTTCAAAGTATTGCATATTAAACAACAGTATCATTTATTAGATTTTTCAATATTTATTAGTCCGAATGAAGAATGATAGATAGCGATCTACCTTATTCCTCCCGGTTTGATCCTCTTTAATTAAGTAAATTAATCACCTAAATTTTTTCGCTAATTAATTTTATTTGAAACGCATAAAAAATAATATTTTGATTTATTTAGGTTTTAAGAATTATCATAAAATGTTTACAAAACTATTGGTAAATGTGTATATTTATGAAGCAAAATATTTATGATTAAAGAATTATTTAAAAATATACAAGTTTGAATGTTTTTATAATATTTTTAGCATTTCATCCTTTGTTATTTTTACGGAAGCACTGGAGTGTATAAAAGATTACAATCAAAAATTAATAAATTTAACATTTATTATTTATGTTTTCACAATTAACAAAACATTTTATAATAATTACAATAAGGCAAAAAATAAAATAAAATCTTTAGAATCATGTATAATAAAAATACATTATTGTTTCATATATTCAGTAACTATATGCTAAACACAGCTTGTATTAGCAAAGTTTAACAAAATATAATAATGTTTTTTGAATATAAAATTATAAATTCATAGAAACAATCGACTGTTTTATTAGAATTTTAATGTTTTCAACTATTTGTGATTGGTTTTTTCTTAGTATGTAAATAAACGGAATCTTAAATTACCGAATATTGGTATTTTATAGATTTTTTTTATTTTTTCATGACTATAATTGTTTTAAAAAATAAATATATATATAAATTGTATTAGATTTAACTTTAAACAACATTACTAGTTTTTTTCTATTTGAAATTTCATTGGAAAGAATAAAAATTAAAAATATACCGTCATTACGCAATTTATTTTTACACCAAAACAATAATTTGTTTTCAGTAAAACTCGTATATTCAACTTATATGCTACATATAAGTATCCCAAAACCTATTTACATATTTTGAATATGTGAACAAGATAATACATACTGTACAAATGATCCTAACAGTGTATTCAACTAGTTTTATTGTATTAGCATCAGAAGTGAAAAAATCTACGAAGACCATTTTTCTATTATATTAATTAAATTATGATAAATATAAACTCTGACATCACCCACCAATCAACAGGATATGTTTGTAATGTAAATTAGTATTGTTTTAAACCAATAAAATGTGTTAGAAATTGACTTTTGTGGGTATTCAATATTTTAGATTCATGAAAATATTTAAAAGGTTCTTTTGCATGGTAAAATGATAATTTTCAAGTGATTATAGATTATTACACTTTTGATAAAAAAATAATTAAGCCTCCATCAAATTCTAAGTAAAATTATAATTTAAGGTTCGAAAAAATCGAAATTCTTTTTTTTTTAAAAAGTATAATTTAATGTCTGTATAAATTGTCAAAAAATACTAAATTTTCATTTTAAAAAAGGACACTAATCATATATTTTATGTTCCATATTTAGATCATTGTTCTTAACTTTTTTATCAAATCATTTTATAAGAGTTAGATTTATTTTTTTTATAGGATTGATACGATTTTTTATGTATAAGATGATATCATGCAATTTCGTGTTAACAAGTTTTTTAAATGTAAATATACAATACATAAAAAACAATTTAGATTGATTTATATCCTTTACAAGATTTTATTTGAATGTAAAAGAAAATATTGTCATTAACCTAATACTACCTTATACACCTTAATATAAAGTATTGGTTGGTTTCCTATATTTCATACCAAATAGAATAGCTTCTTTCTTAAATTACATTTATGACCAATCAATTTTTCAGTAAATTCAAATAAATTCTATGATTGATTTAATATAATATCGTTAGAAAAATTAAAATATTGGGCTCTTTAATTGAATGTAAAGATTATTTTGTTTCAAAAAAAAATACTTTATTTCATTAAGTTATTCAGCACATGTTTATTTTCTTAATAGAAGTAATTAACGCATTTAATCCATTTTCATACTATTTGATAAGATTAAATGGAACAAATAAGTATATATCAGTGCCACAAAAAGATAATCCAAATGTAAATATGGATGATATTGATTCTGCTCAGCGTTTCTATATAAAAGATGCCGAGAAGAATCCGTCAAAAAAGGTTTTTGTGAGAATCAATGATGATTTAAATGGTTTTACCACCAACAAAAAAACGAAAAAACTTGAATATGGTTCTATCAACGAATTTAAAAATCAGCTTTTTAGTTTAAAAAGATCAGAAGAAGATTATAAGATATATCAAATTGTCAATAAAAAAATGTGTCTGGAGTTTGAAGACACTACTTCAGAGCTTGTTTTAAAAAAATGCAATAATAATGTTAGCAATCAGCTTTTCAGAATCATGGAAATGAAGAAACAAAAAAGCACAAGCAATCCAAGAGTACTTGTTGGAAAACGAAACTTTGATAAATCCATAAAAGGCAGAAAAGGTGATAAAAAGAAGCCAAAAAAAACTTCTAAAGATTTGGAGCTAATGTGTGATAAATTATTTGGTGAAGATGATTATGAAGTTATCGGTAATTCAATAGATGGCGATGAAAGTGATTCAAAAAACAGTAATATTAAACGCAATTCACTTAATAAGAACAATAAAAACAACAATAATAATAAGGACCACGCTAACAATGATACTCTTACTAACGGAGATAATAATAATAGTAACAACAACAAAGAAAATACTAACGATGATGTCGATAATAAAATAAATAATAATAAATATGGCTCAAATCGAAGCAATAAAAACAAAAACAGTGTTGATCAAAATGCCATAAACAATGATGATTACCCTGATGGCGAAAATATACTGTTGCAAGATTCATCATGCGAGGTTAACGATCTCAACAACTTCGAAAATGAAAATCTGTTTCAAAAAGATTCAAATGATCAAAAAATCCCTTCGCAGCATTCTATAAAACATCACAATGCTAAACCTACATCACAATCAGAAAAACCCTACAAAACATTAACAGACAATAATAATGGTGATAGTAACGTTAATAAAAAAAAACCTGATAGAAAAAATCGTAAAAATAATATTCACAAAGATAGTGATAATAATGACGAATGTAATGAAGATGAAGATGTAAATAGCAGTTCGACAGAATCACAGGAAGCTGAATATGAACATAAAAAAGGCAAAAAAACAACATTGTGCAACAAAATGACAGAACCGGATATTTTATACACATCAAAACCCACTGAAAATAACAATCAAGATTTGAAAAAATTTGTAAAACCGGTAAAAAAGTTTTTGGGTGGAAAAATCAAAGAAATAGATAGTGATGAAATAATTTTTTTACCACATGAAATGTTAGAATTAGCGGGTGAAAACAATGATCACATGGTTAATCATATGTGTTCGGAAGGCTCACATATACTAAAACCTGATTCACAAAATAAAACCCATGCACCCACTAGAAAAGCAAAACATACGCATAATTCATGTATTCTTCCAGATGAAATTCCTGTTATTGTTAAATGCGATGAATCAAAAAGAAATAGCATTATTTCTTCATGGGGGGATTTGGTTAAAAAAGCCTTAAGTTTTAATATATAAATGAGTTATAGATAATTATATTTTGTTAAAATACAAAAACAAATTTTTCTATAATATATAAACTTTTTTAGATTTATGTTTTTTTTAGAATTTATGAATAATATTGGCTTCAATATGATTTAATTTAAATTGGAATAAAGCGATAGTTTATTTTTTAAACAGTATTTAATCAAATTTTAATATTTTTATTTCAATATGATCCATTTTAAAACCTTTTGATCAAATGTAAAATAAACCAATTTTTAATATTTTGAAAAAAATTCTTATTTAGTCCACCGAACCAAGTAAATTTAGAAGCGAGAATTCGGATATTATATTTTCACACTTAAAACACTAAAAAAATATATTTTTTACTTTTAGTATTGATTTGTAATTTAAGGCCTTTTTTAGTAAAACGTCGTTACAATCTAATTTTCGTTTTTGCGTTGTGATAAACTACTAATTGAGCAATAAAAATATAGTTATATTTGATAAATAAACAAAAGATAGATCGTTTGAATTTCATTAATATTAATAAACTTTTTTTTATATTCTTGCGACAGTTAAAACAGATTTCAGGAAAAACGTTGATGTAAAAATTATTTACGCTATGCACTATCAATGACCAACAAAATCAAATAATGATGTACTTTAAATTTTTATCAATTCAATTAAAGAGATAAGTGTAAAAAAAGGGCAAATATGGGTTGTTTATTGCAATCTGAAATATAATTTTAATTTTTTTAGTTAAAATATAATCTTGAAAAAAGTAGTTAAGTTCTATTTGTATGAAATATATGCATTTCACATACAAAAAAAATAGTCATTTTTTGTGTGTTGTAAATTAGATATTTTTTTGTTAATTAAAATTCATATTGTAAGAAATAACATACCTATAAGAAATACAAATACAACTAATACTTATAATCTTCACATGGAGTTAGTCAAAAAATTTTCGATAAAGCTTCTTCACGAAAAAGGCAAACTGGCAGGAATGAGAATATGAGAGAAGATATTTTAAATAAAGGTTCTCTAAAATGACTAATATATTTATATTTTACCAAAACATCCGAAATATTGCTTTTTGTTTGGCGGTTTTTTAACTTGTGTGATTGATTATATAGCTATAATAAATGCTTTTTATTATGTTCACATTCAAAAATCAATGTATAAAGCTTGAAATATAAAAAAAGAAACAACAACATTTATTTACCATATAAGTATATTAAACTATAAATAGATTTATTGTGCATTGTAATGTGAGGCCGCATTATTATGAAATTAAAAGGAAAAAAACAATTTGAATATGATGTGAATAAATTTACAACTTCTTATTTAATTGAAAGTAGATTTAGAAGCAAGAAAAACGCACTTAAAATAATTTTAAAAGCTTAAATATGACAGTTTATCGCGACTGTTATAAGAACGACATTTTGAATTTTTTGTAAGAGTGATTTTCATTATTAAAATAGTTATAATACAAATGCAAAAATTCATAAATTAGGTTTATTTATACGGTTAACAATAATGATACAATTAGAAAGTAACTAAATTTTAATTTTTGTTTGTTATTATGCTTTATTTGACTTTTTTTAATATTTTATAATTCCTGTTTACCATTTTTAAACCTACATAAAAAAAGAAAATATATCTACAATGGTCAAATAAAAAACATAAGATTTTACGAAGAAAACTGTAGTTATTAAAATAAATACTTATATTATTATAAAAATCGAAAAAAAATCTACTCAATTCAAATTAATTTCTTTAATAAATTATTCAAAAGATTGCATAAAAATTCATAAAGAAAATGCGCTAACTAAGTTTTTACTAAAATATAAATGTTTGTTGCTTTAATTTCTGCTAACCAATATAAAAAACAAAATATAGAATTCACAATTTCCTCATAAACGTGTTTAAAAGGCATTTACAACACGGCTTAAGCAATTATCAGTTAATAGCTCTAAATTTTGCATGCAAAAAAACCAAAAGTATATTCAATTAGTTGCGAAACTGCTTCATTTAGGCCCTTTTCTACAACGCTAATTAAAGGTGTTTGTCAAAAAATTGGATTTTAGTGAGAAATCGTTCGGTGACCAAAGAAAAACACATGAAGAAAAATCCGAACTAAAAACATCTTTCAAAGAAGTTTTAATCCTCACCCTATGCAATTAAAATATTGCAACAGAGCCCATGACGACCGATACCGTCGAAGTGCCTATCACAGGAAAGAATCTCAACGAAACAACATAAATAAACGATCAATTTACAAAATTTGAGGTTTATTGGCTTTTTATACTATTTATTTATCTTTTAGGAAATCAGACGATATACATATATGATTTTACATTTCTAAGGAAAATATAATGTCAGATTCTAAGCCACAGGCCTAGAGGTACCAATCAATAGATGCGAATAAATAACCTAAAACTGATAAAAAAAAAAGGTCATTTTTTTTACTCAATATCTTAAATGGTTACGTTAGTCCAAGTCATCATGCAGATACTTATATAAAATGAAAGGTTTTTAAGAAATAAATTGTTTTTTTTGTAATTTTTTAACTAATATTTAAATTGGTAATCGGGATAAATAATGAAAAATGTGAAAAAAACAATTGAACTATAAGAGGTTGGTTATGGTTTAATAAACAATTATAAAAGGGTGTAAAAATATTTTTGTTGACATTTGTTCATATATTTTTAAAATATTTGTTTATAGAAAAAATATTACAAATAAAGTTTCCTATTCTAAAGATCTATGCCCTGCATAGAATTTATATTAGATTTTCCGATTTATAAATTACACTGATCAGGGTTTCTTCTAATCATATGTTACATTGGTTTTCTTGTATTGAATTTAAAAAATAATATACATATAAAAAGTGTAAGACATTCAAAGAAAAATTTTAACGTCTTTATATCATTTATAATATATAGGTAATGTATACTACAAGTATAATAAATGCAGTTTCAATTGTTTTGTTTAATAAATCACATATAAAGCAATTTTTTTTGTTAGTATATTTTTAGCAATTCATTTTGCTATTTTTGTAGTATCTACATTCGTGCATTCATAAAATACATTCCATAGATTTATGCTTGCTTAAGTGATGTAGTTAATAGCAAGGCATTAAGAGTCGTATATTTTAGAATAAAATTACTAGTTATGCGTGGTTAATAGGTTTAAATCGTTAAAATATTTTTTATATGACAATCAATATGTTTATCAAAGAATTATAGAACATGCATCTTTTCTTTAATTTTGTGATTTTACAATCCTTCTATAATCATGAATATTTTCTATTTTTCGGCTTATGAATCATAATAGGTATATTATATATATGAATGTAAAAATTTACGTAATTTGACCAAGAATTTTCATTTTGATGCGGTGTGTATAAAATTGATATAAAAATATAATGTCGTTTTTTAAATCAAAAAAAATCACATTAGAATTTAGAAATGTTATTTTGAATTAACAGAGAAGTTTACAAATAAACACAAAATTACGAGAATACCTTCAAATTATTTTTTATTTTTTTCAATTACATGCACACGTTTTATCTTTTTAAACACAATTTCATATTTCTACTTTTGCCCACTATGTTTATGCATAGAAGAATGTATTGGTGTTGTAACAAGAAAGGATCAAGTTTTATTTTAGTTAATACTTTACAATATCAATCATACGCCTCGAATTTCCTGAGAAAATTTTTTAATACTCCATCTTCTTCCTTTCTTGGACGAGTAGATTAGTATTCGTACAAAGATTTTTTTTATAAATTTATAGGGCAAGATTTTATTATTATAATTCGTTTCATGCATGATTTCTTTCTGGATTTTTCTTAGCAATATAAAAATGATTATTGAAAAATTAAGAAAAGAAATCAAATGAATTAAGGAACAGAACTACATGTTTTTTCTTGATTATAATTGTGATTTTGTGATACAATAATTGTACTACAATTAATATTGCTGGGTGTCGATTTTTTAAAATAAAAATATTTATTCATGAAAAAAACCCTTCAAATAAAACACAAAAAATTTAATTTAGATTGAATAATATAACGAATTCATTTTTTTATATGTCAATAGTATCAAAATTTTTAGATTAAAAGAATAAATTATTTGTTTACTAGTTCTTCTATAAGTTTTGAACCTTCAAAACTACTTATAACTAAACAGAATAACTTTGTATTTTTTAGCATAAACTTAAGATGTCACGTAATTTTTTTATTTTTTTCTATTCAATACAAAAATACCTTGCAATGTAAAAATCATTAAAAATCCAAATAAATTATGACAATTTCTGATAAATATACATCAGAAATTATATATTTCAAAGTATTTTAATATTTTATGAATATAAATGTAGTGTATGTTTCCAGAAAATTTATTTAAAATTGGCTAATGATAAAATATTATGTTACACTAATGTTTTTCAGCTCATTTTGTATCATCGTAATGTGATTGTGGTAAAAAAACGTTCTACATAGATGATTATTGTATATATAAAACTTAATTTAAATTTTTTTACGAATAATTTTAATCATTTCCGAATATGGAGTTTGGTGATTTTTTATATTATATTTTTATGACATCATACTACGAATTGCATCTGAAAATTATATAATTTATCAATTATCAGACCTAAATATAAACTGCTTATTTTAGTTATATAGCTGGCCAATAAGAAGGTTTCAATCTTAAAACTTGTCTTTTGTTGTCTGTGAATTGATAAATGTACACAATGTATATGAGTAACAACGAGGAACAAAAATATAAGAAGAGAAACTTTGATAATAGGTGCATTTTATCCTCAGGCAGATCAGAGTATGAATCTTTAAATAAACTTAACAACACAAATCTTTCTCTTTACGATATTTTGCACGCCATTCTAACAGGTCACCCTTAAAGGACGGTAGTGATATAAGTTTAGTCTCAACAACACTTTATAATATATGGTTTTTTCTTATTTTTTTAGTAATTGACTTTTTGGGTTAAGTACATTTTTCCGCATGTTTGCGTTAAAATTAATTTCTAATGTGCGGTTTTGAGGTACAAAATGAAACATAAAAAATACAAAAGGTTATTATATGTTAGTTTCTTCATATATTATTTTCATGTCATCCGACCATAAAACTTTCTAGTAATTGAAATTTTAAATCGAATAATTCAGAACAAAAACAAGTATAAAAACATTTGAAGTTAAAATATGATCCCAAAAATGTCTTATAAGATTGATATAACCATCTATAATATCTATAAAAGATTGAAGATCCAAGTACAAGAATTATCTGTCTTCTGTTAATCAAAAAAACATTCTTAACATTTCTTGGTATTGTTGAATGAAATTTAATTAAAAAATATGAATATGATAATATATTTTGTTTTCTATGCTCATTTCTCTATTTATTAATTTTTATTCACTGTCTGATAAATAAACATCACTAATCTTAGAATCAATTTATAAAAGTTTATTCTTATCAACGATATTTTCACTTCAATAAACAATCAACTTTTATTTTGCAAACATACAGCATCAATTTATTTCAATTTTTTGTAAAATATTATCTTATTGGTCAAAGATAAAAATGATCAAGAAATTTTTTTATTAGGTTTCGGATCATTTTTTTGACAATTTATAAATCCAATATATTTTTGCTTTTTATTTAATTATATACTTTAAAAATAAATTAAAAACATAAAACTAATATATTATAAATCAAAAAAATAAAAAATAAAATTTTAAAGGTTGATAACTAACACGTATTATTGAAATTTATTTGAATCTTTTTATAAGAAAGCATTTTAAAAAATAAGGTCATACGTTATTGATAAAACAATAATGATTTCAGTTTTGAATTATGCAATTATATTTTATAGTTTTTATCTTAAATTTAAATCTGGAAATGCAATTTTCTGTAGCGTAAAAATACCTCAAAAACGCATAATTTTTTTTTGAACAAATTACAAAGGTATTTTTTTAATTAAAAAACATTAATTTTCTTTATTAAAGTCAAAATATTTAAATAGCTGATATAATAAATATCTTAAAACCAGATTTTTGGTATTTAATCGTTTATGAAAACCCAAAATAAAAAAAAATTATATAATATTTCCGATATATGATAAGTATACACATTTTTTTATATTTTTGTTTTCAGAAATATTACAGGCTCATATTAAAGTTTTTTTAAGATGAAAAAAATGCATATTTATTAGTCTAAATATAATATAAAGGTTCTTTTTTCTACTTCCGTTGTTAAATTGTCTATATCTATGTTACTTGTTTTCTATCATACATGCACCAATTTCCTGCGCGCATCTATTTTTAAATCTGTTATTAGTCTTAATTTTACAAATAAATACTATTAGTTGTTAACAGAATGTGGTTTAAATCGTTTTCTATTACAGAAAAAATTTTCGAAACGAATAGTCTAGTCAAGAAATTATTTTTTAATTTTATTGTACAATATAAAGTTTAGGAAATTGTTTAGCATTTTGTTTCTAAAATTAAAATTTCCTAAAAGTTTGAAATATATATGTCACTGAAAAATTCATTCGGAAATAAATTTTATAAGCACCTTTTCTAAATTCTATGTCTTATCATATCTAGGAATTATATATATTAACTCAAAAAAAGGTAGTTTAAGAATAGAGTTTGAACACAAAAACGTTGATTTCAGATTTTCTTACGTTAAATTTTATATATACTCATAATATATAGTCAATACATATTCAAAATGCAGTAAAATCGCAAC
>AFBI03000003.1:630725-666683 GCA_000230595.3 Edhazardia aedis USNM 41457
CAATTTCTAATGTTTTTTGTTTTGTGGTACAAAATAAAACATAAAAACTACAAAAACTTATTATATGTTAGTGTCTCCACATATTATTTTCATGTCATCCGATCATAAAACTTTCTAGTAATTGAAATTTCAAATCGAATAATTCAGAACAAAAACAAGTATAAAAATATTTGAAATTGAAATATGATTCCAAAAAAATGTCTGATAAGATTGATATGACCATTTATTATATCTATAAAAGAATGATTTCAAGTACAAGAAATATCTGTCTTCTGTTAATCAAAGAAACATTTTTAATATTTCAGGGTATTGTTGAATGAAATGTAATTGAAAAATATGAGTTTGATAATATATCTTGTTTTCTATGCTCATTATTTTTTTTATTTATTTTTATTCACTGTCTGCTAAAAAAACAGCAAAAATCTTAGAATCTATTTATAAAAGTTTATTCTCATCGACGATATTTTCACATCAATAAACAATCAACTTTCATTTTGCAAACATACTTAATCAATTTATTTCAATTTTTTGTAAAATATTTTCTTATTGTTCAATTTTAAAAATGATTAAGAAATTTTTTTAAGAGGTTTCGGATCATTTTTTTGACAATATATATATCCGATATACATTTGCTTTTTTTGTTTAATAATATACTTTAAAAAATTAAAAAAATATGACTAATATATTATTAATAAAAATCAGAAAAAATAAAATTTTATAGGTCGATAACCAACATGTATTATTGAAATTTATTTGAATACTTTTATAAGAAAGTATTTTAAAAGGTAAGATCATACGTTATTAATAAAAAATTCATGATTTCAGTTTTGTTTTACGCAATTACATTTTATAGTTTTTATACAAAATTCAAATCTGGAAACGCAATTGCTGTAGCGTAAAAATCCCTCAAAAAACGCATAATTTTTTTTAAACAAATTATAAAGATATTTTTTAAATAAAAAATATTCATTTTCTTTATTAAAGTCAAAATTTTTAAACAGCTAATATAATAAATATCTTAAAAACTAGATTGTTGGTATTTAAACGTTTATGAAAAACTAAAATACAAAAAAAATTCTAAAATATTTTTGAAATATGTTAAATAAACTCGTTTTTTTATATTTTTCTTGTCAGAAATATTACAGGCTCACATTAAAGTTTTTTTAAGATGAAAAAAATGCATATTTAATAGTCTCAATATGATATAAAGGTTCTTTTTCCTACTTCCGTTGTTACATTGTCTATATTTTATGTTTTTTGTTTTCTATCATGCATGCACCAATTTTCCTGCACGCATCTATTTTCAAAACAGTTATTAGTCCTGATAACACAATGAAATACAATTATTTGTTAACAGACTGCGGTTTAAATCGTTTTCTATTACAGAAAAAAAATTCAGAAACAAATAGTCTAAACCAAGATGTTATTTTTTTTTATTGATTATGCTCCATTAAGTTTAGAAATTGTTAGCATTTTGTTTCTAAAATGGAAATTTCCTAAAGGTTAAAATAAATGTGTCACGAAAAATTCATTCTAAATAAATTTTATAAACACCTTTTCTAAATTCTATGTCTTATCATATCTAGGAATTATATATTTAAACTCTTAAAAAAAGTAGTTTAAGGATAGAGTTTGAACACAAAAATGTTTTTTTCGATTTTCTTACGTTAAATTTTATATATACTTATGATATATAGTTAATGCATATTCAAAATGCAGTAAAATCGTAATTTAATGAGTCAATCCGAATAATTGTCAATGCCAACGCCTAGAATAATGAAAAAAACGATAAAAAATAAAATATATCTGATTTCATGAATTATATGTAAATACTTTTACTAAAATGCCAATTTAATAACTATATCTTGCTTATTTTGAAGGTTTATTTGTAATAAGAAATTATGACTTAAAATTACATTGTTTTCATATTAATAAATGTTTTTTCGGTTTTTATCATTATTTCATTAATCATAGTTTAAGAACAACAAATCTACAATTTTTTGGGGCATAGAAATATTTATTTGAATTTTTTTGATTATAAAGTAATGATTAGGATTATCGGATCAAAAAAATACTAGAACAATAATATGTTAGAAGTTTGCGGATTTTGTTGAGGAATTTTTTTGGCAAAAGAATATTCTATAACTGAAATTATATCATTATATTTTTAAAAAGAAAGCAAATATGTATGTTTATGTTGAACATAAAAATTATTTAATAGTTATTATAATTGTTCATTATTTTTTTTACTAATGCGTTGATAGCGGGATAATCACTTTTAAAAAATTTCATATTTTAGTTTTCATGCCTCTTATAATAATAATAGATCAAAATGTATCTAAATTCGAATTCATGTATAAATTACAATTATAGGAACTAAACTTTAAAAAAAACTAATATGAAGTGTCTGTTTAAGTAATAAAAAATTGATGACTGTATTAACTTTCGTAGAACATATGTTAGCAAAATAATTAAAAATATTTTTTTTTAAGTTTGAGAACAACAATATCACAAGCGATAACCATATTATATAACAAAAATTGATTTTTGCATTTATAAAAACAAATATTTTCATTTCGTAGTATTTGCGAGAATAAACAGCAATAAATTCATAAATAAAAGTGCCTCCGACATATAAACATTAACAACCTAGATAATTACAAAACAGTAGTTTACAGGCTCCAAAAAGGTTTATAGAAATACAACAATCAAAACCAACAAAAAATTAAATTTTTTTTTGAATTTAAGCTCATCTTAAAATCAAACATATATTTCATTGTTTTCAAATGTGTTAAAATTCACAGAAAAATTAGTAATCATACCAGAAATTTTAAAAAAAATTGTTAATTTGATAAGTGAATGATTGAATTTATTAATTACTTATAATCAATTAAATATAAAAAATTAATAAATATCAAAAAAAAATTTAAAATTCAGCGATCAAATGAATCACTATCTTATTTATATAATATATTTTGTTAAATTAGCATGATTTTTTGTGTTTTCATATAATTATAAAAATTTTAGCTGTATTTTTTCTAATTCTTGCCTTTTTATGTTTTATTAGGAAAATTCTATTTCTATATTGATATTCTAGTACGAAAGGGTCCTTAGAATACAACTATATACGATAATCTGTTTTATTTTTTCTTTTGTCTAGTGAAAAAATTTATAATAAGTATAAACAAAAAATATTAGAAAATAATAGAATTTCATTTTTCTTGAAAAAGATATAAAATATTGAGAATGGTTAAAACTTGGACAAATTTTAATAAAAAAAAATACTTGTGCAGAATAAATATTCACGGATTACATTTTAATCCGATTTCAAAAATTTTTTAACTATATTTTATTTATACAGAGATATAAATGTCACATCAAGATAAATAAAATAATAATTTATTTGTTTAATTTTATATTAACATTTAATTTATTCTCATATATATGTATAAAATTAATTAATAATTTAGAATTGTAGTAATTAATTTATTGTAAAAAAAATTATTAACATTATAAGTTTCTACATTAAAATTAAAAATTTTTAAAAATAGAAAGATCACAAAAACCATTAAAAATATAATAAATTGCAAAAAAGAAGAGAATGCAAGGGAATATAAGAATGTAAATTTTTTTAAAGGAAGAAATAGTAGAAATAATTGCTAAATTAAAATAATAGCAACGAACATGAAGATATGAATAGTAATAAATATAGAATCAACATTTAAATGATTAAAATTTTTAAAATATCAATGTTGAATAACTAAGAAAGATCAAACTTGAAAAGAAAATTTTTATTTTTGAAAGAAATGTTTATATATAACATTTGTCTTTTTATAGACAAATTGGGTTTTGTAGAATCAATCATATTTTTAACATTGGTCATTAAACAAACTTAAACCAATAATTTAAGGCATCTATCAAAAATCAAAAATAAACTAATTATCGAATTTACTTAATCAATAACATTTTAGTCTTTAATTTACAACAAAAACATCAATTATTTTAATCAATGAATATCGAAGTGATAGTAAAAAACTAAAGTAATATTTCTAGGATTTCATAAATAAAATACTCGATTTCATCTTTTTAACCAATAAAAACAAATCAAATAAATGTTGTATTGAATAAGTATGACTAAGCCAACAATGAAAGAATTTTTTTTCTGAAGCGCGTCAATATTTAATTGCTTGCCTTGATTTTTCTTTTTTAAAATTTTATCTATAAATTTTTATTAAATATAATATAGAAAAAAATATTGCGGTATTCCGCGGGCGAATGGTTTGAAATTAAATAAAAGGAATGCAAAGACGAGTTGCTCGGCATTTAATTTATTGTATTGTATTGCCGTGGCGGAAAACTGGGTTTGTATCGTCTTACAGTGTCGCGTCGGCGTCTGTCTTCTTGTCCTGAGAATTGCATGGGGGACATTCTCAACATCTTTTATAGTTGCAGGAATATGTCGCAATTTGATTGGTTGGTTTCTTTTTGCAACTACACCCTCTTTCTCTGGTTTCTTTCTAAGATTTAAAACGACTCTGTGCAGATCTTGGATACAGCAATATTAAAATTAAAAGTCATTTACAAATAAAAATTTTACAATTATTTTTCATGTATTTCATACATGAAATCAAATCTATACTTGACACAGTTCTCAATAATTATGTTTATTGTTATTTTTAATTTATGATATTAATTGAGAGCAAAGAAATTTAGCTTTCTATTGTTAATGAAAAGGCTTTTAAAACAGTTAACTATAAAATTTTCTGTGTTTCGAACTAAACACCTGTTTTATAGTAAGTAAATAACATATTAATGAAAATTTTCTTTAAGCGTATCTGAATTACAGAATCCTTAAGGCAACAAAAATATAATATCTACGAATCTTAGAAATATATTGACAATTTTCTACCCATAAAATCAGAAAAGAAAAATAGATTTTATAAAGAATTTTTTGCAATAATGTTAAATAAAGAATAAATTTATATGACAAAATAGTGCTATTATATTTCTTATTTATGCTTGAGCGTGAATAAAGGTTCTAACATAATTAATCAAAAGATTACATTTTTTAAATTACAAGAAGCTTTAATCTCAAAAAATATATTCCAACTGGTGAAAATATATATAAAAAGAAATTAAATTTTGAAACATTAATTCGATTCCATAGAATCCTACTAAAAAAAGTTTCCAAAAATGATGATTATAATTTTAAAATAAAATCGAATATTTGGTGAAAAAAAATCAACTTCAAAACAAAAAAATAAGATTATAATTCAGATTTAAACTGATCAAATTGAAATAACAGAATTGAAAGTATTTATTATATTATTGAAATTTTACTATGTTTAAATTTGCTTTCTACTCAATTGCGAGAAAAAAAATGAGTTTATTTAGTATATAAAATATCATTTCGGTTTTCTAAAAAGTAGTTCACAATAGAATAGAATTTATTTCATATCCGATAGGATAAAAGATAAAAACGTAATTTACCATACAAGGAAAGCATTTTAAGCTAAGTTCACATTAATAACGTATTTTTTCAAATGCAACATTTTAAGCCAAAACAAAAGTTTTCCTTTTACTCAGGAATAAAAATAATTAAAAGTTTTATAAAAGTCTAACTTTTAATGGTTTTGAGAAAAAAATATTTTAAATGTAAAATTTATTACAGACATCTTAAAAATATAATTTTAGGGCTGATAGAGATTAGTTTTAAAACTATTTACTTTAAACTGTGATTCATTGTGTATTCTAAGACCAAAAAAAATATTTTAGTCTGGTATTTTATATCCTGTTTCACGTTAAAATTCATCAAGTTGCTAAATAATAAGGTAAAGTTTATATAATAACAGAAATGCTCGGAAAATTTTTGAAAGAGGTTTTGAAAACATGCTTAATTTCAATTTAGCTTATAGTGGTAGCAGAATTATACTTAGAATATAGAATATTTTTCCGATAATAAAAATCTGAAAAACGTAAAAAATATATAGGAGCAATAATTTATAATTTTTATATATTGCGTAAAAAATCATACGGGAAAATTCAAAGTTTTTATTGCTGGTAGGAATTCGGTTAAATTATAGAAAACATTTTAAATCATTCAGAAATTTTCTCGAATTATCTAAGCATGATTTTTCTGGTTTACAACATTTTCCCTGTACTAGATGCTACTAAACCGATTTAAAAAAATATAAAAATATTTTTTCAAAGACATGAAATATTAATGAACAATTTTGATATGTTTGCTTTTATTCTGAATTTTTCTTGCTTAAATATAAACATAAAAAGAAAAATATAACAAACAAGTTATAACTAATCAAGAAATTTTTTAACATTGTGTTCCTGCTATTCGTTTATTTGACAAAAAAGTTTATATGATAATATACAACATCTAAAACATATAAAACTTAGCCATAGAGTAAATTGTATCAAAAAAATTTTAATTTTAAATATGCAAAAAGAAAAAAATCAAATTATCTTTAATTGTTGTTTTCGATTTTTTTATGATTTTCTTTTGGTATTCATATACTGAGAAGAGATGTAATGATTGTATTTAAACGATTAAATTCTAAGAAAACAAAAAAATATTGATATATTGTTGAAAAAAGATATTCATTATTTATCATTATCTATATCTTATATCATATAAATTATGTAGTTGATGCCGACCAAAAATTTCCTTTCAATTTATTCTTTTTAACAGCGATTTTTATTCACAATTTAGCGTACTTCGGATATCGGAAGCGAAGCAACGCATTTTTAGATTACTATTTAGATAAAAATAAACTAAAATATATTAATTATTTGTTCATGTTAAAATTATTCTGTGGAAAACCATAACGTGGTTTAAAATAGTATTTAAAATTTAGAAAAAAGTACAAAAAAAACTTTTAGTATACTAATACAATTTTTGAGAGACGTTACAAATAAAAAAACAGTAACTTAATCAGTACAAATGTAAAAAGACGCAATATATGGAAAAATATCAAACTAAAAAAAAAGACAGAAACAAGTAACAATGAAATACATTCAAATAAAAGTTTCTGTAAGAAAATATACAACTTTTAATTTTGCACAGCAAATAGTATTTCCTTTTCTGCAAAGTTTTTTTGTTATTTTTATACAACTTTATCTACTTTTATATAATAAAAAGCTATAATTCAATACTTCTGATATGAAACTATTAAAATATATAAAATTATCTGATATTATATGAATCGATTTATCTGCCTTTACCGTCTTATACCATACAATGGTCGATAGAAAACTCATTCTAGGCCATTTTTAAGTCGATTGTTATAGCTGTGAGTGATAAATATTTGGAAGATTTTAGTTTTTGGCAAGCAGAATATTTTTTTTTACTTAAAGCTATTAAGTGAATGAAAAATGCTTGATATGAATTAAGTTAAGAAAATATTCAAATATTTTTTTTAATAATTAAAATAAGAAATTAAATCGGAAATCACAGCAATTTTTTCTAAAAATGTTTGTAATTATACAAACAAAGCAAATATTTTAGTTTAAAATAGTTTCTTAAATAGAAAAAACCACCAATTTTTTTATCCAAATAAAACTTACAAATTTCAAAAATTGTTCTAACTCTTTATATATTTTTTGTCTTTTCATCTTAATTATGCATTTGAACATTATTAAAATTTCAGATTTTTTTAAATAGTTTGATAATTTGTTTATAAATTTTAATTTTTAAGTTTAAAAATGAATTTATGAAAATTATAGTCAAATTTACTAAGTTTTTTTACAAACATTTAGCTAAAATACAGAATTGATCGAAATCCTTTTTTTGAAAAAATTGTATTTTCCTCTATATTTTACCAATGAACTTTTTTTATATTTCTTAATTTTTAAATTTTTTTAATTTATCTATGTTTTTTTTCTTTTTTTCGCATATTGCTTTTTTGATATTTTTACTTCATTTAGATCTAATTGTAAACGACATTTTTTTACTGTTCGCGTTGTTATTTAAAATTTTTTTAGAATATTTTTTTCCATTCGTTGTATATTTTAATATGATTTTTATATTTTTATAATTATTTTAAAAGGTATGGATGACTAATTATATTAAAACACCAAAAATCGAGTTGTTATGGTTGAATGATCTGGGAAGACCTCTTGGTCGACCAGACTTTTCGCAGTTATTTTTGCTGTTTAAAAATGAAGAGATAATTTGAAACCCGTTATATTTATTTAACTGACTATATTTAAGCCTTTTAGTGATCAAATTGAACAAATAATATTAATTTGATCACAACGTTAAAACTATCAATCTGAAAAGATAAACATTTTATCCAATAATTTCACGGTTATAAAATGTCAAAAAGATCAAAGTAATCGCACAAATAGAATCATTCGATAAAAATACCCAATAAGATCAAACTTTATCTTTATTGTGATCCAAATATGCAACTGTTATAAATTAAATATTTCTTAAATAATTTTGTCACTGTCATTTAATGTTTTTTTATATTTATATTTATTGACAACTGTATTGAATTGTATAGATATTTCGAAAAATTTCAACTATAAATAAATTGTTAATTTTGCCTTCAGCGGTAAATTTATTTTTTTATTTGATTTTTAATCGTAATAACCATAACAATTCAAGGATTTCAATGCTTTATGAATCATTCGGGTCACTGCCTGGTCTAGCGCACCCACAAACCGTGAGGGATCCCGAGGTGGTGGTTCAAACAAACCTTATCACTTTAAAATTTCCCGGGTTTCAGGTCTACGAAATTGTGAAAATTGTCCGCGAGTATTCTGGAATGAAAGACTGACAGAACGTGCCAGTCTAGTGCTGTATAACAATAGAAAACCCTCGACAGTCTCTTTTTTCAGTAAATACCTAGAATATAGTATTGGCACTCAGACCTACAACAACAAAAAATTTTGTTTTTATTATTGTATGTAGAATTAATATTTTAAACCCGAATTATTTTTTCTTTGTTTAATAGAATGTATTGATATATATATTTGATTTCATTGTTGTAATACCGGGGTGAACTATATTCCAACATTTTTACTGCTACAAGTACTTCCAAAAGAATAATTTACCTCCTTTTTTTGAGACTCTGATTACTATAAATATTTCAAATAAAGAAAATAAAAAAAATAAATCTTAAAAGACCAGATTATAGACGAGAGCCGAATAATGGAAGAAGTGGATTCCGGTGTGAACCCACCACTACACATTTCTTATCGAAAAAATAAATATTATTCGTCCAAATGCTTTTAATATAATATTTTTAAGCGCAACTCTTGTCGTTCACCAGATAATAATGCAGAAACATGCAGGAATTTGATTTTTATTTTCATACAATACATTATATAAATATTTTATTATCTGCATATCATTATAATTTTTTTCCTTGCTAAATAATATTTATTTTTATATTAGGTTTATTGAATTGTACAAAATTAGAAATTTTGTCTCTATCTTACATGAAAGAAAACAAAAATAACTACTTAAAAAATTTTATATTCTTTTCATAGAAAAACAACCTTTTATAATAATTTTATTTCAATATACTCAAACGGCAGAAAAGTGTTCTATTAGGTTTTTATTAAATTTTGAATAAAATTTCTTTTATATGATGAAGTAGAGATGAAATAGTTTATATTAAATTTTTATTAAAAATTCGTATTATAAAAATATAGTAGCTGTATTAACTATAAACTAATGTATATTTTTAAAAATTTTAAAGTACATTTTTATTGATTAATAAATAAACGATTATAATAAAATTTGAGTGTTTCATTTGGTCTATCAAAAAAAACATCATAAGAATTCTAATATTAGAAGAAAGAAAAATTAAAAATGGTAAAAAAAACTATGAAAAGTGAAGAAGAAGTAGTCGGTGTTATTCAGATTTTATAATGATCCCATTAGGCCCATAATAATAATAGTAAAAGCACATTATAAAAGATTTTTTTATATTAGAAATATACTTAAAACAATTATCTTAAAAATAGATATTTTTGAAGACAGAATTTTTCTAATTTTGACATAAATACCAATTATGATATTGAAGATTTTGGGAATAAATTTTATTCAAATATACATTCAGAATTCTATCCGACAAAATTCTATCGGTAATAAGTTTATTTAGATCGAAAGTCTTAAAAAAGACGCCAGCACTAAAAATACCTACTTAGAATAGATACAGATATCATAATTTCAATATATATAACAGTTCAAAAAAAATATTAATTTACATTTCTCAAGTAAATCTGATTCCAATAGTTAACATAAATATGAATTTAGGTTATAGTATAAGTTTTAATTTTTTTTCAGATTTAAGTCCTTTAATATATAAATTTTCTAATATTCGATCAATGTCGATTTCGTAGTTTTACAGGAAAAAATTGTTTTTTCATTAAATACATTTTATCAAAATAAAAAGATGAAAAAAGTGCACAATCGAATGTTAATTCGCGAATTTTTGTATTTATTTTTATTTATAAATACTTGAATCATTATGTTAATAAAGGTATAGCTTTTTGCATGACTAAATTTTCAATTTAGACCATTTAATTACAATGTTTGGTTAAGAATTGTTATTGTTTATAAACTGCACATGACCTGTGTTTTTTTTGAGGATTTTAAATGGTATTAAGCGTTCATTCCGATTTCTACGTTATGTTTATATGTAGTATATTCAAGATGGAAATGACGTGAAATCTTATTAGTGGTTTATACCATCTGTTGGTGTTTATAAATCAAAATCATTCTTTAATATTAGGTATATCAAACACAAATACGATTTATAAGTGTAAGGTAAATGCTTAGACGGAATCCTAAGATATTATTAATGAGATGAGGTTTTTTACTGCTAAAGTTAATAATATTTTAATTTCAAAAATTTTTTATAAAGTAATATTGTGAATATTTTAAAAATCATTTTTTGCTCGTTTTTTTATTTTATTTGTGTTTCTTTTTTTAACTTTTTTTTGCTGATGATTCCTATTGTTTGTAGTAATCTAAACGGTTATGTTTAGTGTAATTTTTAGGGTTTCTTCCTATTTTTAGTTTATGTGATTGTGGTGTAACTATTGTTGGAGGGAAGGGCTTCATTCGATTTATTTAGTTTTGATAAATTCTTGTCGATCATCCTTTTCAATTGACCATACCTTAAATAGGCAACTGATATTATAAAAGATTGAAGGAAAGTGGGATTCAAAAAATCAAAATTAAACTTATGAAAATCTAATTATTTATCATCTACATTCAAAATGGTATTCAAAACGATATGTGAGAGAAGACAAGGATCATCAGCCTAAACGTTTTAAGCGCAACGTTTTTGAGGCTAAGATCTTTTATTACGAAAACAGGGAATGATTGATAAGATATTTAGAAGAATACTTCATTAACCCAAAACAAAAAACATATTCATATAAACATTTAAAAATAGAAGAGGAAACCAGATAACGGTAGAATAAAAGGAGTGTTAAGAATATTAGAAATAAATATAATAGCTGATAACTACAAACTTTTACATTTTTGAAACATATTTGAACATATTTGTATCTGTTATTTTATCTCATATGTATAAACAAAAATCTTACACTTTGAACAACCAAGATATTCTTGAAGACTCGCCGTCTGAGGAATATCACTACACGATAATAAAATTTTATTTTAAATAAAATTGAATTCTTTCACTTATGAGAAAACTTGACAACAGTCAAACTTTCACAATGGGTATTGCTAAAATTACCAATCAATCACAATCGAACATTCTTATGCAAATATTACATTTGAAGCGTTTGGCCTTTTTTTCTACAAAATGAAACATATTAATTTTTTGTTAATTTCGATCATGTATATGTTTCTAATGTAATTTTTAACACTTTAAAAATTAAAAAAATAATAATAATCATCAAAAATGTAAAATATTTATCACTCAATCTAGCTAAAAATTCGTATTTCTTGATCAATCAGTTAAAAAATTTTTTGTATTGCACAAATACATGAATTTACAATATAAAAAACATATTAAGTTTAACATTTCTTGTTCGATTTGGTCTAAGCTAATAAAGTCTGAAATAAAAAAGACATTTTTATCTTTTTATGTAATTTCAAGACACTAAAATTAAAAATAATAAATTAATTGATCTTTTTGTCGCATGCAATCAATGTTTTTTTGCATCTGTTGTTATAATAAATATTAACATATTACTTTCATTCTGTTGTGTCCAACTAAAAGACATCAACATAAGTTGCATTCAACTGGACCTCTTGATGCAAAATAATTTTGAAAAAAAATTAAAAAAAAATGGTTAATATTTTAATCTAATTAAAACGTCTCCCTTTAAAAAAAATATTATTTTATGAATAATTCAAGCAATATTACTAAAATATGCAAACGAGAAAGATTTACTCAAGATTTTAGACTACGGGAAACACGACAGAGAGCGAGTGAAAGCGGTGAACGTCCCTCATCACTGCTTTATCCTAGAGGAATACTTTAGGACCAGTCACATTCCGCAATTCCACCACACTTATAAATAATTAATTATTTTTATGTAAATTTTATGTGATTACTTAAATCCTATAACATCCGTAGGGTTGTAAATTAATAAGCAAGTAATAGTTTTTAATTTTTCTGGTTCTAAAAATATGAAAGAGAAAAAACGAAACGATCGCAATTCCACATTTAAATAATTTATTATATTTATATTTGAAATTCAATGTCGCAATATAGATAACTTTTAAGTCTTTTATTGCATCTTTCATAATAAATAATAATTACTTAAAAAATCAATGTGTCTGAGGCGAACTAGAAAAATCGACACAGACCATAGTGCAAGTAATTCTTTTTAATAATTACTTAAGCTAAAATGAATTATTTGCTCATATAAAAAAAGATCTTGCTAAAGAACTTCAGTTTGTTTATCTAATAATGAGGAAATATATAAATATTTCGAAATCAAAATAAAAAAACAATTTTAACATATAAAGATATCATAAAAATTAAAATTGAGAATTATGAACATTTTATCAAAAATTTTAATTTTTAATTGAATAATATGACAATTAATTTTAATTAAGAACCGATAATTTTTTAAAAAAATTCTTTCCACTCATCTCAAATATTTTTTTTTCTTTTAATGATATTAATTTATATTTTCTATTGAATTGCAAAAACTGTTTTAAGGTGTTACTATAAAAAATATTTCTTGGATAAACCAACTATAAAATTAGAATAAAATCGACCTAATTTAGTTTTAAGATTAAATTTTTGCAATAAACAAATGTATAATGTAATTTTAATGAATACGGAATCAAAAAAAAACTATAACTACGTTTTACTTTTAAAAATAAATGTTATCTTTTACAAATCTTTTTATTGTGCTATAACCAAAACCATTTCCCAAGTCAATTGTTGCAAGAAAATTAATCTTTTCATCATCTTAAATTAATTACGAATAGGCCTAATTTTTATGTTTGTACAGTTGATCGATTTCTTCAAAGTTAGATTGTAAATCAGCCAAGGAATCTTCTATTGTAGCTTTTGATTGAACTAACTTGTTTAGTTGCTGCTTGTAAGTTTTATTTCCTCTTAGTCCAAATAACATATTATTTATAGGTTTGGTATGTGAATTGCTAATAATAATAGAACTGCCAAATGATTTAAGATATTTCATTATTGTTTCTTTTCGCTCTTGTAAACTAATTTCCGAAGAATTTATATCGCATTCATTCGAGGAAGATGAATCATTCTTATTTGATAAATATTTGTGGAATTTCTTAAATACAAAAGGATCATTCATTGCTTGTCTTCCTATCATAAATCCATCTAAATTTGATAAATGTGTGTCTATTTGTATTGGATCTTTAATTCCACCATTTAAATAGAATTCGGCGTCCATATACTTCCTTTTTATGTTGTAAACGAAATTATATTTTAAAGGTGGGATTGTTCTGTTTTTGTGTGGGCTCAAACCATTTAAAAGACACTTACGAGCGTGAATATAAAACTTACGGCATTTAGTATTGCAATAAATTTCATTTATAAAACCATCGAAGAATTCAAAGTCTTCAAATTCATCTACACCGATCCTACATTTAATACTTATAACAATGCCGGTAATTTCTTCAATTCTGTTGATTATTTTTGAAACTAATTTCGCATTTTTCATCAAGATTGCACCAAAACAACCATGTTGCACTTTGCTACTCGGACACCCACAATTCAAATTGAAATTCGTAAATCCCAATGATGAAACAATAACGACAGATTTGGCGAGTTTTTCAGGGTCTGAACCGCCTAATTGAACCACTGTTTTTGAGTTTGGCTTACCAAGACGATCTTTCAGTTTGTCGATCCCAACATGTATGATAGTAGAATCAACTATCATCTCGGTAAATAAGATTGTCTCGGGGGAAATTAGATGTATTAGATGTCTAAAATTTGCTGTTGTGACATCAAGCATTGGTGCTAAACTTATTTCAACCATCGAAAAAATTGAACGGTTAAAATTTTGAAAATTTAGAAATAAAAAAATCTATATATATTTTAATATTTTTTTGCACAAAAATGTTCCACATAATTTTTAATAAATATCTTGTGTGTCTTCATTTTCATAAATAATATATAAATTTTTACTTACTTTTCTTTTAAATTTACTTGGTTATTCCAATTAATACATCAATTTAGAAAATTCAAATCATACATTGTGATCTGGTAATATATAGGAAAAATTCCATTGATATAATATTAGATGATAATACATATTTTAGTAAAACGATTTCATAAAATTTCTGAAAATTTTTTGAAAAAAGTATAAATTTATAGCATATGTAAAGAAAAAAAAACAATAAGTGAATGAAGTAAGCAATAATCCTGTTCAAAGTTTATTATACTTTAAAAAAACTATTTATCAGAATTTATTGTGATATACAGTATCACATATATTTAATATTTTAATGTTAATTGTTAAAGAAGTGTGTTTATAATTTTTATTTTTTAACATTCTAAAAATAAATTTATGTTTGTAGTTTTGTGAAACTAATTTCATTTTAAAAATTAAAGAAATTAGTATACGTAAAAAATTAATATAAAATATTTCTATATTTGAACTTTTTTGTGATTTTTTAGAGATAAGAAAAATCACAAAAAGTTATTTAAGTAAAAAAAGAGAGAAAGAAAAAGGAGAATGTTAGATTATAAAAACAACTTTAGTAGTAGTAATAATAATAGTAGCAATTATGTTAGAAGTAATCATATTAGTAGCAATAATTTTAGTAGTAATCATATTAGTAGTAATCATTTTAGTAATAACAATAATAAATATAGCAACAAAAACATTTCCAATCTTTTAGAATTTTATTTTAAAACAAACAGTGTTCCTTCTTTACAGGACATTTATCTTTAGAATTTCCATATGCAGTTGAATTTAAATACATTTACGTTATATAAATTCTAAATTACAAATTATCTTTTTGCTAATTACTACGATACAGACTTTCACTATTAATTCACATTATCATAGTAAGCCATTAAATTCTTTAGCAAAAATGGTTTGTATTATGATGATTGACAACAAAAGTAATAAAACAAATAAGCGAAATGTTTTTAATAATATTAATTACTTTTCATCTCATGAAATAATTGTGGATAAAAAAGATTTGAAACTACATAAAGACAATAGTAGCTTATAATAATATTTCAACTGATTTCAATTTTTCAAAAAATTAAAAAAACTATCTTTTTGCATTTATATGTAATCTTATAATCTTGGATAGGTTTTTTTATAATTATAAACTTCTCAACAATAATAATATATAGATATATCATAAAAAATTATGCTTGCAATAATAGTTAAATTAATAGTATCATTTTTTTATTTGTATATAAGATCTAAACAATCATGATATGAACAAAGAATTTTCAGTAAGTGTTGCATCAATAAAAAGTAATATTATTTTTTTCTTTTTATTAATGTGGTGAACGTAAGAATGCGGCCAGCCTTGAAGTATTGTATAAGCAACATAGAATGGTGGGTGTAATACACTATATTAACTTGTTAGTTATAGGTTTTTCTGTTCTTAAAACATTCTACATAAAGCTTTGCATTCTATGTGCGCAAAAATTTAGCCATGATTATCATTATTGTGATTCAAATAAAATTTCATAAATTTTTTATAGTTTTGATTTTCGGAACAATTTTATTCAACAAAATATTTAAAATAAAAAATAATTATGGTATTTTTGATTCTAAAACGTAATTTCATGATCCATATTCACTCTATTATTGTTTTCATATGAAAAATACAACTATAACTCTTTAATTTATTTTTACTGCCACCTAAAATCATTTCAATTGACACTTTATATCATTTTTAATCAATACCTTGAATATAAAACAAACCACATAGTAAAAATTTTTCAATAGTGAAAAAACAGAAAACATTTCGCAGAAAAATACTTCTAAAATCAACGTTTATAAAATAGTAAATCATTTTTATAAAAAACACAACAAAAACTTTCAAATAATCATAATACCAAAATGCAGTAAAAAGACATAAAGGTGTCTATAAATATTGCGTACTAATGCATTAGATTTTTTTATTGATATAAAACAACTTATTATTTCAACAGAAGTCTAATATAATTTTAAACTGTCTAATCATTCGGAATTGATCAAGATAAATCTTTTATTCATTATATAAGCAAAAAAGTTAGAATTAACAGAAAATAGTAATCAGAAATAAAAAAACACAATAATCCGAAAATTTGAAATAGAAATCGAAAAATATAACAGGTCCCATAGTCTTATTTTTTATAAATAAAGTATTAATGGTTTAATTTTTAGTCGAATATAGGTTTATAAACAAGAAAGTGGAATTAAAGATACACAATAAAACAATTTTTGCGATTGTATGTGAGCAAATTAAGACGCTCAAATGGTGTGTGATCTAAGTTTCGTTAAAAAACTGGAAAGTGAAAATAATGGGCATACATATTTATAATATTTGTATTCTTAATCGTTTGTTTTTTTAAGAGAAACTTAAGGCTTTTACTATGTGTCTATTCATTCTTGTCTTACTTCTCATAATATTCTCTGTATTTTATGAGTTATTTATTTAAAAATTGTAAATATCGAACGATTTGAAAATGATGAGGATACAGATAATTGGAGCTAATACGTCGAAAAAAAACCAATTCTATTGTTATCAAAAGGAGAAATTTTCATATTTAAATATCAAAAATCATATATATAATGAAATGATATAAGTTGCAGATCTTCGCATTTGTAATTTATCAATCAATTATTCAACTTGAATTTTCACCTATGAATGACAAAACAAAAACTGTAATTTATATAAGGTTTAACGATATAACCGAAGCAAATAGCTTCATATTCTTCATTTATACATGATTGAACAATTTTGCAGCAATAAATGAATAGTAAATGCTAAATAATAGACTAACGTTACATATAAGGATATAGCGAAAGTCGTAAAACTAATTTTTTATGTGTGAAATTACTTGAAAAAATCATGATAGTAGATGCAATTTTACAAAGTTAAAGGTTTTTTTTGTTTATATCAAGTAAAACAATTAGTTATTTGCTTGTATCGTTCTTGATCCAAAATCAGTATCACAATATTTATAAATATATAGTCACAAACTTATATAATTATGAGATGGAACATATAGATGCGGCCTTTCCTGCAGCATTCTTCTAGCAACAAATAGTTATAGGCATAATTTGACGCTTTAACCAGCTCTACAAGTTCCTTCCGTTCCAAGGACCTGTTCGCATAAAATTGTGGTTCTTAAACGCGTCATTATTTTGGCCATATATTTTATTGTAGTTCATTAATGTATATAAAATTTTTTTTGTTTTGGATGAGTATTTATTTAACATAATCAATCTATGTACTTGAATATGTTTGATACTAAATATGCACCACTGACCAAGTATCAAAATTTCACTCCTCTATGATGTTGTTTCCATGCAGAGAACACAACAACTTCTATGTAAAAAATATTTTTAGCAAACATTAAAAATTTAGCATAAATATAATAAAAAATTACATATACAATAGATAAATCAATAATAAAATTTGTAATATAGAAATTAGATTTCATTTAGAAAATAAAATCTAGTAAGTTTATATATTTAAATAAATAAAATCGAATTTTTTAAAAATTAGAATGATTACAAATTTTTTATTTTTTTTTATTTTTTATTACTTTTTTAATAGTTTTGTCTATTGGTTGTATATAAATCTTTATAAATTGTAATTTGCTTGATCCTCATATTTTTAATCATAAATAAAGATGTGTGAAGTTCAATAGTAATAAATATATTGGATTCTAATAATGAAGATTCATATATAAATTTTAAAGTACTTAAATATTTAATATTAATGCATAGAAGAATGATCATTAATTTTTCAAGTTACATGGAGTATGATCTTAAATTAATCAAATCTTTCTTTTTATAATAAAATTCGTACTTCTTATCAAATTGTGAAATAAATTGTTTAAACTTTTATTTAGTTATGTTGAACACTTGTGCTAGTTATTAAATGCATTTTTTCTCTTCGGTTTTAGAAATAAATATTTTAAACGTCTAAAGAAAGTATTTTTGCATACAAAAAATCGATAAGATTAAAAAAAATTAATCTAATTAGAAGACAAAGATAATAAGATTAAATTCCCAAATTTTTGCAACCTTAAAAAAACAAAAAAAACAACAAAATTACAGCATAGATCTTTTTTGTATAAAGAAAAAAAACCAATGAGAATACGACTAAATACCTTTTCAACATATAAAAGAAACCTCAAGCTTTTAAAGAACCCTATATCATTCTAAATTTATTGTTTTTAGAGCGGCACATTGAAAAAATCGAAAAGTTTGGAGCGAAATCCTTTTATACTTAACATGAAACTCAAGATTTAAAACATCACAAAAGGTTCAACACAGTAATATGAAGATATTTTAATATTTACTTAAAATTAATTTGTTGAATCCAATTGATACCAAGTTTCTATGATTATAAATATAATTTAAGAGCTATATGAGTTATATTTCTGTAACATCATAATCTTGTTGCTTCAAAATCGTTTCGATATTATTATTTAGTTGAAAAGATATTAGAAAAACAAAAAATTAATTATAAAAAAGTTTTTCAATCAAGTAAAAAAATTTTAAAGACATTTCAATAGTTTTGAATAATAATAATAAGCCGATGGTGGTTGAAAATAACAATATTTATACATAAAAATAATAAGAAAGAATATTTCGATGAGGAACACCAAAATACGATGTAACTAAAACATCAATATCGTTATTATGCAATGTTATATTATAAATTTTATTCTATATGCAATTTTTTAGTTCTGTATCATTATATTAAATTTGTCAAAACATAAAAATTTTTGTTTTTTAACTGGTAAAAAAGCTATATATTTGTTTGAATATGAAGAAAATGTATAATTATCATTATTTTAGGCTTCTATAAATATTTACTTTTGGCTGGAAATTAATATTTTATTAACGACTTTATGGTGCAAAATCGCATTACGCTGTTTATTACTAACCCATGTAATTTTTCTAAGCAAAAAAAATTAATATTTTATGCTATAAAAATTAAACAATAATACAAATTGTTTTATGTGTGATATATAGCTTTTTATACTTCGTTTATAATAAATCTGTTTCAATGTTTCACTTCAAGGCAGTGCTTCAACCTATTTGGTTGTTCCATGATCAAAAAAATATATAGATGTGCAATAAATGCTGGTTAAGACTTAACTATAGTCTTATAAATATGTACAAAAAACACATGCAAACGTCAAGTGTTCTGATTTTAAGATATAATTATTAAAAAAATCTATTTATAGATAAAGGCGTCAATATCTAAAGTTTATTATTGTTTTTATTTTCTTTTATATAGATTTTAACCAAGATATGAATACATTAAATTATTTATGCACCAATGTGATAATTATTAAATAGCCTATATACAACCATCTTTCAAATTATTTCTATTATACCTATAATTCATGAATAAAGATGTATTTGATATATAAAGATATAAATTATACCTTTTATTTTAGGTGAATTTTAGTTTTACATTTTTTTTTTCATTTTTAATTTTATTTTTATACCAAGAACAAAAAAAGAAAAAAAAAATGAATAAAAGGACTACATTTTACATAAATTTCATATTTATTTTTAAATTAAAAATATAAAGCACAGAAATTCATGTATAATATTTTTGAATCTCGATTTTTATTTGAAAGAAGGTATAATGAAAAAATGTGTAAAAATATTGTTAGTAATATAAATTGCATATTTAATCTAAATATATATTTAAAAACAATGAAAAAAAATGTTTATATAGTTGTTTACGTGAAACATTCTTTATATCAACTATTCATAAAAAAAAATTCGTAGCGTAATCTTCTAATTGTAGTAAATAAGAAAATATTTTTCACAAAAATCCTATATGCAGCTCTAAAAAAAGGTAATTATATCTTTGTTTGAATGACAAAATAAAGAAAACCATTTGTTATTTTGCATGACAAATATAAAATATCTATTAAGTACAAAAAATTTTATAGAATATGTAAATGAAATCGACTTTTAACACTCTATTATTCAAGCAAAAGAAAAAGACTATCGAAGGTTCTTTTATTATTGGATTTAAACAGGCAAACTTAAATTTCTTTGGACTATAAAACTGTAAAAAATAACTAAAAAGTTATGAAATACAATAAATTTTTTTTTTAAATATCAAAACAGACCAAATCGCATCATAATAGCAAAAAAATAAAAATAATACAGAAAGAAAGTCAATAAAATTGATGAAATTTTCTAAAATATTTTTTAAATGTTAAACTTTGACAAATATTTATAGAAACATTTTCGATGGTAGAAATAGAATATTCTTAGATACAATTTAGATATTTGATTAAGAATCAAAATCATAATATAGTTTTAAACACAAGTTATTATATTATATTCGCTAAAAACATACTAAAACAACAAAATAAGTTACAATATATATTTTATTTATAAAAGAAACTTCAATATATTTTTTGTGCATTCAAATACACCTTAAGGCGCAAATAAAAATTTAGACAACAAGAATTTGCTCATTCGGAAACTTGAATATTATATGACTTCAGAAAGCTTTAAATGATGCCGAATATATTAATACCGTCTTTAAAAAAAACTAGAAAAGGAGTTAGGTCGGACCATTTAAATTTTTAAATTTTCTGTCCAGACAACATATTAAACGTTTGACACCATGTGTCTGTTTATAGTGGTTGTTGATATTAATATAATGCTTTTTCTATAAAAAACACAAAAAATTGCCGTCAATTCAATAACATTTATTAATAATATGTAATAGATAAAAATTTTGGTTTTATCACGTCCAAAGAATCATTTGGTTAAAATACTGAAATAGTATCAAAAATAAAGATTTTTTATTATATAGATAATATATTCTTTAGAAAATATATTTATAGAAATATTTTTTTATAATACTTTTGTTTATATTGGTGTTTAGGTGAAATAAGCTTAAAAAATACTGCAAAATAAAAATTTAATAGGTGATTATTTATACGAAAACATTTCAAAAATTAAAAGAAACATAAAAGGTACATAAAAAAAATATCACTAGTAAACATATATATATATATATACAAATACATTTATCATTAAAGGTTTTTATACAATTTGTATGGTTTTGAATTGAAAATTTGCTTATATATTATAAAGTTTATTTATCTATTCTCAAATATGTTCATAATAATGCTTGTCTACGAAATAAGAATATCAATGTTTTTTAATATATATCTTAATATATATAAATATAATCTATATATCATATTTTCCCCGTTTTTTTCATATTTTCTATGATTAATTATATTCTATTACAATTTTATAGTTCGAATTTAAATGTTGTACTTTTGTTTTTCTGACAAATTTTTATTTTGATTCCGGTAAATGTTAACATTTTTTTGTTCTGATCAAATGCCCACGGTTATCTGATTTTTTGTGATGTATTAGAATAAAGCCGCTTATTTTAAAATTTAAATATCCAAAAAGGTTTTTCTACAAAGCAAATTATAATATAAATCCTTTTTTTGTTTTTTAATTAGGTTTCTATTTTAGCCCATTGTTTAAATGTAATCATTAAATTTATGATGCTAAACATGTTTTTTGATCATTTTTTTTTCTCACACAAAAACTCTTTTGATTATTTATTGTATATCTTGTTAATTTCTGTATTTTTTATTTTTCAAAAATTTAACTTCACGTTTTAAATTTTTCGTTTATATATGTTTTCATTGTATTATGCATTTTTGCGGGCGAATAAATAAAAAAAACAAAGAAATAGAATCTCTTTTTATTAAAATAAAATGATTTGATGTATTTATTTATCTTCTTTCACTAATTTTTTATTATAACTTACCTCATACACATTTTAAATGCTCATTAAAATTCTCTTTGTATTTTCCATCAGTATTGTTTTGTGTGTTTTTGTTTTAATAAAATTTATATATCAAAGAAGAGTTTATTATTCTATACAAAAACTAAATCTGTCTTTTACAAATCACATGCAATATTTTGGTCTTGGAAGAACTTAATGCATATCAAATAAAAAATGGTAGTATGAATCGATTTTGCTATATAAAAATTAGTATAATACGGTATTAGTAACGGTTGATGCTTTTTATTCTTAGTTAAGTAAAATATGATTAAAAATCTTTTTTACTCTAAAAGAGTGGTTGAAACTAAAAATTTTTGTTTAGTAGAAAATTCTTTTAACAAATGTCACATTTTAAATATATCAACAAATATAATAATTCATAACAAAATAAAGAGTTTTATTAATATTATTTTCTAATTTATGTAGTCAAATATGCACATTTTTTAAAACAACAAATATTTTTTTTTCTTTACAAATATATATTTAAACACAAAGATAGATTTAATTACTGTCATATAGAATTTTAAATTTCGCAGATAGCAATTCAATTAATTTATTAATCATTTTTTGTTATTAAAAAATTTAAATTCTGTGAAAAAATATCCTTTGAAAAACCACACAAAACATATATATCACCAATTGAATTTTTAAAAACTTTAAGTATAAGGGTTAAAAAGTATAATTTTTGTCATTTTTTTGATTTTTACCATTTCTTAGATAAATGTACTCAAATTAGACTATTTTTTTATTGTTCCGCTGATTAGAATAAGTTTTTTGCTGTTTTTTTTACATAAATATGATGAAAAATATACGAATCTGAAGTATAGGCACACAGAATAAATCACATATTTTATAAATAATAAATAACCATTTCATTATGTGTGGTTTAGCAATAAGTTTCGGTTGTTTTTTGATAATTGTACTTTTTTATACTCATGCTTAAATCACTACCTATTAGTTCCAACTAAAAAACTTCTTTTTATTAAATTGCTTCACCATTAGAATTTTTTCTTTAAAAAATAAAAACTTGTTACAATTTTATGTATTTTATAATATACTATGTGATATATACCACGGTATATTTGCTGTCGAAATCAAGGATAAGGCACAAAAATTGATTTTAGAGGGAATTAAGCATAAAAAATTCCAATTAAATCCTGAATTACAATGTAAATGTATTCTCTTTATACCTTTTCAATGATTTTTATGTTTTTTTCGTCTGTATTTGTGACAATTTGGGGGTAAATTTATCAGATTCCATGAATGTTTCTAGAAATCCTCATTTTAAGTATGGATGTTATTTTTTTGCCTCTTTAATTCTGACTGTTATCTTAGACACATCGCATCAAGTATGTGCCTTTATAGATTCTGTAATTGTTTCATGATTATGGGGTATTTAGTATTATACTTTAAATAAAATTTTTCTGTTATTATTTTTATTTATAAAACAAGGAATAATTTTAAAAATGACAATCTTCAAAGTTTATTACATATATTATTATCAACAGTTTAGATACTAAAAAGTGAATTTATCATTTAGAAAAATTAATGTAGTACTTCGATGATGTATACAAATTATAAAAAACTATTCGGAATGCAAGTGAATTTTTTTTATAATTTTCCAATTTCATCCTGTTATTTTATTTTATTGGTCAACGCTTGAGCATATTTTTTAAAGAATGAAAAAAATTGAAAATTTGTAATTTAAATTATAGTACTAAGTATATTTATTCTTGAAAGAAATATTAAAGTAATCAGCTGATATTCGAAAATAAAGAAAAGATGTGCATAAATGTGTTTAATATAATATTATTTTCATATTTAGTCTCATTCTGGTACTAATATTTGTTTTTAATTATTCTCGTTACCCGTTTTACTACTTGAATCCCGCATTTGTTAGTAATTTTTCTTTTTTAGATGAAGATATTGTTTTTTAAAAAAAATTTTGACTAGAAACGAAATTTTCGACAAACTCTATTCAGAATTTTTACTGAATATACATATTTATTAATGATATGACTAAATTTTTAGTAATACAGCCTTAAAAATTTAAAAAGAATGAAAAGAATCTCAAAGATATGTAAGTAACAATAATTTGCAATTTTCTTTTTTTTTAAAAAAAATATTGCATTATATATAAGGACAGATCCATTTATTTTTTGTATAATTTTTTTCGAATTTTTCGTTTATGGTTGATAAAACATTTGTTAAATAATGTTTTGTTTTATAAAAAAAAAGAGTTAAGGCATTTATGAACTATAGAACCTATAAACACAAAATAATAACAATAATTTTTTCAACTTGTAGATTTTTGTTTTTTTTTTGATCAAAACAAATGTTAAAATTATCCTTGAAACCATAATGTTTCGATTGATAATATATTGTGTTTTTTTAAATTATAGATTAAATTTTTGAACAATGTTCTAAATATACTAAAAATATATATTTTGTGATACGCAGTACATTTTTTGTAAGAATAATGTTAATCTTTGCGTTATTGTGGCAATTTGTTGTAAAATGCATTTAAATGGTTACATGACGATTTTTTTCCGATTTTTCTTTTTGGTACCAAATTTGGTGCTAGCTAAATTTTACATTCTTTGTTTAAATACAATAAAAATAGGCAGAACTATCATAAAAATATTTTATTTAAATAATCTGCGTGAAATTGACTTAATTGAAAAAATATTAAAATTTTAAATTTATTTTACATTGTTGTTTTCATAATAGCGGGTTAATAATAAAAATAGAACTATAAATTGTTTATGTTTGAGTTTTTGCATAGAGAATTTAACATAGATAGTTCTTTAATGGATTAAATGTAAAAAAACATACGAATGGGTTTAAAATTTTTATTAAAACAAGAATATTTGATCTTACCTAAAATTAACCTTTGGTAGCAATATATTTATAAGCATTTAAAGTAAAAAGTGGTTTTGAAAATGCAATTAAGATACCTAACAAAATATATCGATTACAAAAATTTAAATTAGGACAATTAAAAAATATAAGTAACAAAAAAGAAAAAAAACTGTAATGATATAATTTCAATCTTTCATTGATTGGTAATAACATCATTTTGAGTTTATTGTACTTGTATATCGTCAAAGAAACTGATCAAGTCCCTTATTATTTGATTTGATTGATTATGGTGGGACAAAATTTTCGCGTTTGCTATTGTTGTTTTCCGCAAATCAGCGAACACTAGTTCCATTTCACCTTCTATTTTAGAAACTAACCTCTCATATCTTTTTTCTGAATTGACATCTTTGCAGTAAACTGGAAAAAATTCGTGAAATGGATGGTTTACATAGTATCTTAATTCATAAAACATTGTATTTTTAATTTTGTTTTCAAATTTTATAAATTCTTCACGAAAAGATTCGAAAAAAATGAAAACATATAAATCAGTTGTATTATTTTCTTGTGCTTGAATAATTTGTTGTTGTAACGATTTAAATAATTATACTTATAGATTTTATTTAAAGTATGATTTGTTACTTCAGAATAATTGTTATTTAATATATTAACCTTTATTCTTTTATACAAAACCACCATTTTTTGTAAATTATCAAACCAATCATCGAATATTTTAATCATTGATGATACTGTCCTATTATCTTCGGTGTGTCCATGAGCTTTGCTATCGCTAAAAACGTAAATAATGTTTTTTTCATTAGTTCTTTTTCGTCGTTAAATAACGATGCAACTTTTAATCGGAAGTTTTTGCTATAAATAGATTCAGAAAGCTGGTTTTTTCCCATTTTTAGTAATCGAGACAATTCCTTTGATTTAGCATCTAATTTTGCTGAAATACTTGACAAATTCTTGTATAACATAGTATTTTGATCATCTTCGATTTTTTTTATCTCAAATTCTAAAAGAATTTTATTTGATTCAAAATACAAAGAATCTTTATCAACATTTATATCAGAACTACATTTTCGTAATTCATTAATTTGAATAATATCATCTTTTTTATCTTCAGTTGAATTTGATGGCAGGTTTTCATCAAAAAATATTGGTAGCAAGCCTTTAGAAATTTTAAAGAATAATGCAATAAATAAGAATATTGCAATCAATTTCATAATACGGATTTTTTTAGATATATTTATATTCTCAATGAAATGACAGGTTTCAATATTTATAAAAACAAATAACAATACAAGCTAAAAAGGGTTTAAATTGGTTTTTGTTTGTATTATATTTTATTTGATTTTTTTATTTTGATTTGGTTGTTTTATAGCGAGTCAACTGTAAATTCGTTATATTATACTATATTATTACAATATCTCTACAAAAATTCTCAAGACTATACTTCTGTCTATAAAAAAAATAAATTGCCAATTTTTGTTTTGTGTATCGTTTTAATCCACACAAATCAAAGGGCACTAAGAAATTTTAAATTTATTTAATTTATTTTATCAATAAACAATGTAGGTTTTATACGATAAATAAGATAGTTGAATAATGAAATACATATAGCTTTTTTTACATGTTTTCATCCGCTAAACGACAACTTTTATTTTTCAAATATTTATATCATTTGATATATAACTTTTAGGCAATTTCTTACATTTAAAATCCTTGTCATTATGAATTCGAAGATTTATATAATTAAAAAGGCATATTTTATCAATTAAAAAATTGAAAATCTTCGTTTTGAAGTAAACTTTTTAATAAAGCAAATAAATGCTGAAGACATAATATACAAATAAATTTTTTAAAAAAAACTTTAAATTCGCAAAAGTAAGTCAAGATAATAATTAAAGTATCATGATAAGTACGTTTTAATTTTTATATTGGCATGTTTTTTTTATTAAAATTGTTTGTTGGTCATTAAAAATAGTCATTTTTACTTAAAAATTTTATTTAAATGGTTGCTAAATGTGACGATTTTCTGATATTGTATATTTTTTCATTTTTTTGTAAATTATTTGTTTATGCCTATTAGCAATTTTAATATACAATATAATAGTATCCAAAAATGTTCAAATCTTTATGATTAATGTATTTTTTCAATATAAAATTATGTTTAAATATCATGAAATTTAAAATTCTAGCTTGTTTATAGATCAAAATTTAGCTTGATAACTTCAATAACTAATTTTCAGCCAAAAAATTTAGAATTAATCATTCGTCGTATTTCAAAATTTGTTTCTCTGAATTAGTTAATAAGATGAATCTAACAACAACCAACAAAAGAAAATTTCTTTTAAAATTTTACAAATCGAATTGTGTTGAAATTTTTTTTTATTATTATTAAAAACTTTGAATTTTTTTTAGAAGAGATAAAGAATAATAGAAAATCAGTAAAAAAATATTTGTAATTTATGTAACTTGAATGATCGGGATCTACCTCTTGGCTTGCCCGACTTTCCCAATTTAGAAGAATTGTTAGAAATATGAAAAGAAATTAAACTCGGCAAACGTTTATTTAAGAGGATATTTAAACCTTTTTGTGATTTTATCAAACCAATCACATTTTGATCAAAAAGATCAAATTATTCAAAACTTCAAAAATCATTAATTTCGTAAATATTGTGAACCAATATCAATTTATAATGTCAAACTTTGATCAACAATCAAAAACACCAATCACACGAGAAACACATCAAAAAGCACAAAAAAGATAATTTCACATATTTTGAAATGTGAAATAACAAATCACTTTTCTGTAAAAAAATTTCCTGGTGATTCAACATCACCAACTATGTCATTTATCACAAAATTAAATAAAATCAAACAATTTAATACATAAAATATAATATTGTTTCTATAATATTTTAGCTATTACCATTATAAATATTCTTAAAAGGCATAAAATACATGTAAAATACAAAAAAACGAGTATATTTTTATATACCGAACATAATAGATTTATTGCGTTATTTTCTTATCTAAACGTTCCAACGACTCTCTGGGTGGCTTAGACTTCATAAAATATATGCACGAAGATATTTTTTTTATTTTTTTATATATGTCAATTTGTTTTTAATGCTGTTTTCTTTTTGAATCATGGGCTCAGGAAATAATGGTGATTTATGACATATCGTTTTCTGTCAAAATACAAAATATGCGAAAATGATAGTTTAGGGATTGGAATATTTTTAATAAAAACAAAAGGTTCTGGTATATTTATATCAGTTCGTTATTTTTTTGTTTTATGTTTACACGCTTTTTTATGTACATGTTTGCTATTTTAACAAGATTTTTCATTACTATCTATTTCACCATATAAGGTACATTCCAATGTAAGTCGAGTTCTTCCTGCTTACTATTTTATAATTAAGGTATAATTAACTGTATAAATAAATTTTAATTCATTCTCGTTTTTTTCGTTTATATTTTTTTTTCCCGTCCTCATTTTAAAAATTTTCAATAAATTTGTATTTCTCTAGTTAAACGGGTCTATTTATGATTTTCATATTGAAATACATGTTTTAAAGCGTCAATAGAAATTTAACATGGTTTTATGAACATACCTTCGGTGCTCCTTGCTTCTATATTGTGTTTTTTTTATGTTGCAATATTCTTTTAACTGTTAAAATTTATAATTTCCCTTGGGCTATTCCCAATAGGTTTATAAGAAGCTCAAATATAAGTGCAATGGTAACTAAATTCAATATCTTACTAGGATCGAATTTTTGTATTTACTTATGTGCAGAACTTATTTAACTGTATGAGATTTCTACAGATTCTGCTTTTTATGTTTTTCACTATTTGTTTACATTTCAAAAAATTTATATTGATAACTTATCTACATCCTGTGAATCTAGCGGTTATAGTTAACAGATGAACTTTTGAGCTTTCACTAAAATCGCTAAAGCGTTATGTTTCTGTTGGTGCATAAAATTCAATAGAAATCTTTTGAAAAGTATTTTTACAAATTATTTTTCTTGTACAATATTTTTTCATAAAACATTGCAACAATGCGGCACTATATGTATGTTCTTTACCGTAAAAATAGTCTTTATACGAAAATTTTAATAAAATTATCTTCCATTATATTCTAAATACTCTTATATACAGAAATGACAATAGAAATTAATTTTTTATCATGAATAATTTGTAAAATAGTTTGCAACATTAAATTCATTTTTTAGACTTTTATTATGTGAAAGTATATGTAATTTTTGTTATATCGACAGATTTAGACATATATCGATACTTTTAAAACCAAGCTATGTTCAAGACAACATCAAGAAAAAAAACAATCCAGCAATGATTTTTTTTTGGACGATCGTAGCTTAATATATACCAAAAAAAGAAGGTTACCAATTATTTTGTTTGTTTGTATTGCTTATTTATCTATAATTGCTAATTCATATATTTTTAGTGATAGTTGTTATAAATAATTTTACAAAAACAAAAAAAATATTTATCTGTCATAAATCATTGTATTAATCATAAATTTGAATCATCATTTTTCATTGGCAATGCCACGGATCTTATCAGGCATCAATTAATTGTTTTAATATAAATAAAAGAAAAAAAATTATAATATTTCAGTTTTTTTGTTTCAAAGAATCAGTAGATTCATTCGAGTTTATAAAAATTTTCGTCGAAATTCTATCGAGCGTGAAACATGTCGTGTGTGTAAATTGCAATTTTTATCAGCTATTTCATGCGTAATTTTTTTAAAAACGCCAAATAAAAATACGTATTTAATCAAAATTAGCATCATTTTTATTGTCAACTTTATTTTAATTCTGATTTCAACTTATTTTTCAATTTAATAAGATCTAGTATTTGTATTTATGCATAAATTTACGTTTTTTGCTATAGTTTAATCGCAGTAAATCAAAGTTTTCTGATTAGCAGTCTTTATTTTGTGCTAGGCTAATTTCTTTATGAATTATTTTATTGCACATTGTAACAACTTTAAAGTGGCACACTTTTAATAACCCTTTAGTCTTTTTTAGTGTTTCCCTGTTTTTTCGAATAAGTCACTCAACTCTTTCTTTGTTCTCATGGTTATAAGGAATGTAAATTATCGAATTATATTGTTCACAATACACCGTTCATTTTTTTAATTCAAATCATTATCTGTTGTTAAACATTTTATTTTCATTTAGTTGTGTATTAAACTTTATAAATATTAATTCCTCCTACTCATCTTCGATACTACGAATCTAACAAACGCTTTTCTAGATATATAATCAATTATAACAATATTTTAATTTTTCTTATCAAATGCAATAAATCTATTGCAAATATTTAATTTACCTTTGAATTGAAAAACATTTTTTCAATGAAATCTTATCACTAATTTGTTTGTTTTACATTAAATATACTTTTCAAGTGTCTTTTTTATATTTTTTTCAGTTATTTATATTTTTACATATTCACAATTTTTTTCATTTCTATGATTCATCTCCTCGTACAATTTATGAATTTTTTTTATTTATTATAGATTTATCACTTTTTTCGTTTGTCGATTTCTATTTAAATCTCTGATTCAATCATTTCACAACCTTGCCTATGGATAATTTTGAAATCAAACCTTTCGAAACACCCGAACTATCGTTGTATGTGAAAATAACAAAACTTGTAGTTCTTTTGAATTTCACCATTGATTTAATAAAGCTAATTGCCTTGAATCTTCTATCAATCAAATAATTTTCAAGTTTTTTCATTCAACATAGACAAAATAAAATCTCTCGATCTATTATCCGTACTTTTTACATTCTGTTTTAGCTTATTAAAATATAAGCAAAGGAAAAACCTTCTTATCTTAAAATAGATTTATTACGTAAATCTGATCGATCCCTAATTTTATATGTGATAAAATCTGGAATTCTTAATTTAGATTCTCGGACAATTTTGACCTTTACTATATAAATATTGTGTGATTTTCCTGTGTACTTGTAACTTTTTTATCTTTTTATGTAGTTAATAAAGCAGAGAGCAAAGGTTTTACAAAATTAAAAAAACTATTTATCTTTATTTGGAATTATACAAATCTTATAGGCTCTGTTTGTTTTTTTAACAACTGGCTTCTTGAAATTATAGGCTTTTTTCTATCCAAAGCTATGTTAAATACAAAATATTCAATAAAAGTTGTCTTTTGTATTCTCTTTTTTTTGATTTTTTTTCTATATTGATATTTGTAGGATTTTTTCAACCAAGTTAACTAAATTTTTTATATGCTCGGCTTCATAAAATTCAAAAACTAGAACACACATATATATAAATTGCGGCGTGAATATCAGATCTCTAAATAGTGAATTATTTTTTTTAAACCAGACAAAGAATTTTCAAATCCTGTGGCATTTTCTAAATTTATTTAATATTAAATAAGAAAAAATTGTTTTTAAACGATCTTTTCCATTTATTTCAATTTATAAAAATCCTTTTTGTTGATTAAAGCAAAAATTATTTATAAATAAGCATTTATAAATTATCAGAAGTGGCCATTGATTATATTTTCTAAAATCAACACGAATCTTATTATACAGTCTTCTAACTTTGTTAACCTTGCTGGGTTACAACAAAAAAGTACATATTTCGATACTATCTTATACAAAAAATCATCTAAAAAAATCATATAATCGTGTTTATCCTTTTTGATTTAATTAAACATGACTATCTTATCGTTTTTTTGGTAAGAGGTGTTTGACATTAAATTAATCGTTTCCTATGATCTACGAAGCACTCTTTCTCAATTTTTCCTAATATAAACAGTATATTTTTCCGAGAATTTTATCATTCTAGTTTAGTTATCAATATATCATTATTTTTCTAAATAATAAAATTGTATTTAAATCGATGTGTTTAAATATTCGATTGGCAACTTGACTGATCTTATTACAGTTATTTTAATTATATTAGCCATCTAAAATCCTTTAACCGCACGTGTTTTAATTAGAAGTCACTATATTTTTTATTAGATCTGTGCAGATGAAATTTGCCGATGCAGCACTTTTAAATAATATATTTTTTGTTAAATTCGTAAAATTGATCATTCTTATATCAAACAGTTTTCGATGTCTTCAATGTTTTAAAGTGTATATATTGTAATATGATTCAAATATATCGCATCTTACTTATTTTTTGCACCTTTTAAATTTTTTACTTACCCTTTTCTCATTTGATTTAGATAAACATTATATACCTATGTAAATAGTAATGTCTTTCCGTACGATATTAATTCAAATCTAAAACACTAAGCAGAATTTATTCTTCAAAATTTTTTTTTCAATGATAAATTTGAGTATTGCTACATGATAAAATGTTTTTTCCACTTCTCAATTCACATATTCGCATGTAAATTTGCAGAATTTTTTGCTTAGTCCCTGCCTTATTGAGGAGTCTTTCGTTCTTATAATTTAACAGCTCAAACATTCTTTATGATGATAAAATATGTTTCCTGTGTCTTTGTTACTGTGGAATCGAATATCTTCATCTAAAAACTTTTTTAGGTATTTAGGGAATTTTTTTTGTGCCATTTTCATAAAAACTGCAGCGAATTCATTATTACTATTGTCATTAATTCAAGTCGTATTATTGCGCAGTGAAATCACATAAAAAGCAGTTGTTCTTTCTAAGCTAAAAATATTTATTCGTAAATTTTTTCCAAAAATTTTCTTTAAAATACATATTTAGTGTATTTTTTTATACTATACTTGTTTAAATATCCGAAATTCAATTTTTTTCAGATTTTCTTCGTCATATTTTTGTTCGCGATACTAAATCATTGTCCGATTTAGTTATATCCGTTTTGAAAAACTTGTTACTTGATATTAAATAGTAACAAATGCTAGAAACAGTGTTGATTATGTTGTAATTGTGTATTGATCTACCTATCAAATCTTTTGTAAATTTTTATAAGTGAAATAAGTTATCATTTATGTTGTAAAGGCCTAAAAAAACATTGATTTTAAAATTAAACATATCATTAAAAAAACTCAAAGCAATATTTAACACTATTAGTATATCACATCTTATCAGACATCAATCTACTTTTTTGTGTATAAATAAACAGCTAAAAATTTTTCATAACTTTAATTTTTACATTTAACAAACAGAAAGAATTTAAAAGAAACTACAAAAACAATTTTTTTTTATTTTTAGTATTTGATACTTTTTTGAATTCTAATAAAAGAAATTTAAATAGCCACTATATGCTATAGCAATAGTTCGAATATTATATATTATTCGAAATTCTGTGTAAATAAATACATTCGTGCTAATAAGCGTAGTAAATATTAAAAATTTTACTACCTACAATTTCAGACATTTTTTTGGTGAATTTGTTCTAGTTTCTGCTGAATTAATTTCTTACAGAACATCCCAATAACTTCACTTTTCTAATACATGTAGTATCGATTTAAAAATTTTTATATCTTATATTTAGCTATAAAAAAACATTTTCTTGATTAAAGATGTATTTTAGAATGATTCTAATAAATCAATATCTCCAAAATATGGACCATATTGGCATTTTCTATAAAAAAAACTTTTTTACAATATATTTTAGCCATATTTTTGTATTAGGCACAAATTTCTGAACTATCAAAGTTTTTATGTTTCTTTGTCAATATTTAAGTTTTATATTATAAAATAATTCTATTTTTTTTGAAACACATGATATAGCCGATTTTTTAATGTTGAAGAACCAAAAAATTTAACAACTTATGCCTGGAAGAAAACTTTTTTTTTCTTAGTTACTAACAACAATATAATATATTGTCATTTGATAGATATTAAAAGAACTATTGTTTGTACGAAGAACGTAAAAAATTTGTTTTTATATTTATGAATTTTGTAATACGGACATTAAGGAGGTTTAATTTTACTTTAACATTTTTCCGTTTGTTTACATTCGACTCCACTAATTCTCCTTATTTTTTTTGTATACCCAAAAGTTGTTTTTTTTATCAATTTCTAGTTTGGTTTTTCTGAATAGTTTTTGGAAATTTTTTTGTTTTGCCGACCTACTAAAGATACGGCAATATGATATTTTTTATAAATTTTTTCAGATTAAGCATTTGACATTTACGAAAAAATTAAAGTAAATATTTTCCTTATCAAAACTATGGTAAAAAACGACCCTTTATATAAAATCTAATTTTGTTTAAAATACTATCGAAGATTACATTAGACATATAGATAGACAAAAATCTCTCTCAAATTAATTGGCACTACGAAATCTGTTAATTTGAAACACCTTTAATATATACTAACTTTTGATAACATATGCAAATATTTATTTGTGTTGATGAATTATAATAATAATGATTATTGTTCTGTACAGATATTTGTAAAAAAAAACATGCGTCTCTAATAGTAATTATAAAAACTTCACATATAGATCCGTCATATTGCTAAATTGTAATTGGTATTGAATAGAACATGATGAAAAAATATTATGTTATTCGTAAGCTAAGTGTTTTCGATTTTTTCGCGATATTAAATGCTTAAATCTTGAAAGCGCATAGCCATTTATGTATTGTAGCCTTTATATTCAATTTGTGTGCTTAACTTACTTATAATGGATCAAGATCACATTTTTGTGTAATAATTCTCTGATCATGTTTCTTTTGATTACGTATAACACGTGTGTTTTTTCTTCGTACAGTCGATGTTTTTTTCGATTTCTTTATTATTACTTATTAACACCCCATAATATTTTTATAAGAAAAAGAAAAAGTTGTTTTTAATATCAGAATATTTGCTAATTTTTTTAACTCTACATTTTTGTAGTAAACTACAAAGGAAACTGTTGCCCTCCACAAAAACACGTTTTGCCAGCCAAAGTTCCCTTCGATGCATTTATATAAAGGCTGAGATAAGCCCTAAGATAGAGACAAATGCAAAAGCAATTTACGAGCGAAATAATCGGCTGTTACAGTGATCCCACTGGCACCAAGACGACTAGTAAAATAAATGAGCAAACAAGTTTTTTTTCGTCTACCTCTCTTTATTTAATTTTCTTGCGTAAATACACTAAATCGCCGGTTTGTTACAGCAATTTTATACAATTTATCAGCTGAAATCTTTATTTGACTTCTTTTTTTTCATATAACAAAATGTGTTTGTTTAAATGTTTTATAGTTTTGCTAAATTCACAAATATGATCAAAAAAATCGAAACAAACTGCCATAACCTAAGAGTTACCATTTAGAGTAGCCCTAAAATATTATTAATTGAAAGAGATTTGTGGTGTTATATTTATTCATCTTTACGATTTCTGTTCTTCCAGGTTATACTAAGCGGCTAAGATAGTTTTTCGTAATTTTAAAAATTGTTCAGCATCGGTGCTCATTTTTATTGCAATGATATAACTATTTATAAATAAAAAAACACTAAATTTGAAGATGAATCCTTCATTTAGGTCATATATGTAACTTAAATAAGGACATAGTATATTTTTGAATTTGACAGCTTAGTAGAATTATCGAGTGCAATTTGTATTTTTAGATTTATAAAATATAATTTGATGCAAAGTAACAAAAATTCTATATTTGGAA
>AFBI03000003.1:667861-689209 GCA_000230595.3 Edhazardia aedis USNM 41457
GTTGTTTTTTCTATTTTTTGTTAGTATATTGTATGTTTTTTTTAAGAGATGGAAAATCAAAAATATCGATTTTGTCAATTTGTTCATCTATCTGGGTATTTCTTTATCTGTGTTTTTATTGACAATAGATTCATACAGCCAAAATCAACTTTCTGGATGGATTGCACTGCAGAAAATAAACATATAAAGATGTGTTTGGTTTATTAATATATTTTTTATTCTGTTTTATGTGCGCTGTTATCTTTATATGCCTTGGGTTTAGGAATTATGCATAATTTTTAAAAAATATCTTTTCTCCGTGCAAAAAACAATATATGTAAAAAATAAAAATTAAGGATATTTTGGGAAAAACAATGGCACTTGACAGAAAATTTTTTATTTTTTTTCATTCAATTAGGCTCGCATTTTATAAAGGTTTTAGTTTCTGTTCTAGTCAATAAGCTAGAAATTTTTTGCTTTTTGTTGTTTCATAACTTATTGTGTTATCAATTAATGACTAAAAAATATATTTTGTCACTTTTGATAGCTAAAATGTATTATTTCATAAGAACCTGCATAAAAATTTGTGCATGATAAAAATCATAAAATAAAAATATATAATTACTAGGTATACCATATAAAGATTTAATAATAGAAAAATTTTCACCTCATGCTATATAACAAATGCTTAATATTGTATGTTCAATATCTAAATTAACAAGGTAAAAAATTTCAATAACTCGTTGTGATAAATCTGTTAAAAAAATTATATATTTATAAATTTCAAAACTTTTTGATGCATTTAATTAATCTTTCTTGTAATTTAACCAATAGAAACACTGATTAAATTAAAATTAATATAAAAATAAAGAAAAACAAAAAATAAAAGAAAAGTATCTACAAACTTTTTATTTTGTTTTGTTTAAATGTTTGAAATAATTATTTCTTTTTGCTGAATTTTGCAAAAAAATAATCTAAATAATAAATAAAACTTATGTTACAGGAAAATATGTAATACTGTTTTTGGGAATACTCTACAATACTAAGGACATGTTTTATTCTTTTAAGAGGCGTTGTTCTCTTAATTGTTTCTTTTTTTCCTTAACGCTTAAAAATGGTTCATTAAAAAATTAAAATACATTTTTGGAGGATATATAATTTAAACCACGCTTTTTTATATTTGTTTTTATTTAGATTGTTCTCTTTTCTTGTTTTTAAGATAAATCAAAACCTTTTCAACAAAGAAAAAAGCGTTCATAATAAAATTTAATTGATTTTTTTTGTGTGGTTCAGCTATTTAACACAAAAAAAAACAAAGATGAAATATTTTTTCGATCAATTTTTTTTATTCATAAATTTTTGATTTATTATAGGTGATTTTTGATTTTTTTAAATACAGAAAATTTATAGATTTTTCTTGAAATACACAAGGTATAATAATAAAAAGGCATTCATATCACATTTCAATCAATCATATTTTATTCATTTAAAATCCAAAGTTTGAATGTTAATTTTAGGGTCTGTTTTATAATCTATATTCGCTCATAATGTACTAAAAAGAACTTAAGATAAAAAAATCTTATTGATTTGAATTGAAGATATGCTGATTTTTGAAATATTTTCTTACTGGATTTGCTAAATTAGTGGAAATACTATATGAATTTGAAATTTAATATTTTTTCAAAAAGAAAATTAATGACTTGATATTCAGATGCAATTTTAATCTTATAAATCAGATAATCAATATATAAAACTTATTACAAACATTTTTTACATTAATTTTTTATATTGTATTGTTGTGCACGAAAGTATTATTTTATGTTGATAATTTTTAAATAAATCACACACATTCATATGGTTTAAACTTATCAAACACGATATGGAAATCATTAATGGAAAATTTTACCCCTAAACAATGGGAAACAACAACTCGCAAGTGCAGAAGAACACAGACACGACGACATTAAACTTGAAGCGACGGAGACGAGCAAAGGAATGCAAATCGTCTACGCATTCATTCCAAACGTATCCCACTATAAAATGTCTTCTGCGCGTGCACCGTCTGAACCGGCTGGTTGATTACCTCACGAACGAGGACAATCTATTGCAAACTGAGGTGCCAACAATGAAGAGCGACTACCAAATTGTTGAGGAAATTCGTGGCCAACCACTTCAATTGGGAACTTTAGAAGAATTTGTTGACGAGAACAATGCGATTGTAAGCACAGGACTCGGGCCTGAGTATTACGTTCCGATCAGATCTTTTGTTGACAAAAACCTACTTGAACCGGGATGCACGATTTTACTGAACAACAAAGACAACTCAGTGGTTGGTGTGTTGGAAGGCGAAACTGATCCTTTGGTCAGTGTTATGAAGCTGGAAAAAGCACCGACCGAGACATACGCAGATATCGGTGGTTTAGAAAGTCAAATACGCGAAATCAAGGAAAGTGTCGAGCTTCCACTGACGAACCCAGAATTATACGAGGAAATGGGAATCCGTCCACCGAAGGGTGTTATTTTGTATGGTCTGCCTGGTACTGGAAAGACTCTTCTTGCCAAGGCCGTTGCTAACAAAACATCAGCGACCTTTTTAAGGATAGTCGGGTCAGAATTGATTCAGAAGTACTTGGGTGATGGGCCAAAACTCGTGCGAGAACTTTTTAAGCTCGCAGATGCTAATGCGCCATCGATTATTTTCATTGACGAAATTGATGCAATAGGCAAAAAAAGAACAGACACGTCGAGTTCAGGCGCAAAGGAAGTCCAGCGAACAATGTTGGAGCTTCTAAATCAGTTAGATGGCTTTGATATGAGAAATGATATAAAGGTCATAATGGCTACAAACAGAATTGACAGCCTCGATCCAGCACTGATCAGACCAGGAAGAATCGATAGAAAGATCGAGTTTACCATGCCAGATGCTAATACCAAAAGAAGAATTTTCACAATTCACACACAAAAAATGGCTTTAGATCCATCTGTCAACATAGAGTCTTTGGTAACATCAAAGGACGATCTTAGTGGCGCTGACATAAAGGCTATTTGTTCAGAAGCAGGTATGATTGCCCTCAGAGAAAGAAGAAGAGATGTGTCGATGGATGATTTCTTGAAAGCTCGCGAAAAGGTTATGCAGACAAAAAGAGGAAATTTGCCTCCTGGTTTGTATCTTTAATAAATATGTACTTGATGTCATGCAGTCAGAAATAAAAATATTTATGTTGCATTTATTTATATTGTGTTGTATTCACATGGTATTTTGTTATACCTAAAATAATATTCTAAAATGTTTTTGTTAAAAGTATTACTATTATAATTTAAAGAAAAAGAAATATTATTTTTGTTTATCATTATTATTTTTTTTAAAATTTAAACTATTTATAATTTGCAATTTCACATATTTTCAAATTTTTTATTCTTCTTTTTTTTATAGCAATTTGCAACTTTTGATTAATTAAAAGCACATTCTATTTTCGGAACAACTAAAATTGATAAACATAATAAATTAGTATTCAATTAGAAATTGAAATACAAAATTCCATATTTAACCAAATTCTAATTATCCATATTTGTTCTCATTAAGAAGAATATTTTTTTAACAATTTTTCAACATTTTATACTACTACATATTGATTAATATTTACATTTTTTTTGTAAGTAATTTTGTTATTTTTTTCATTATGGTTTTTATTAAAAAAACGATGCGCAAAGGTCATTAAAGTATATAAAATTGAAATTAAGCCTTCATAAATTATCTGCAAACTTTCGTTGTTTTTATAAAAAAATAATTATTTTTAAATAAAGTTACCTATTACTTATCTCTTAAATAAATATTGGCAAATTTTTATTTATTTGATAAATTTAAGATTCATCTGATTACAATTTATGAATATGTACAATTGGATAGCAGGGAATACGATATCTTAAGTATATTTTATTTTTAACATAAATGGTATCAATAAGATGTCTATTTGACATTAATATATTTTAAAGGTACCAGATGCGATTAGGTTTATTAATTTGTCAGTGAATTCTGCAGAAGTTTTCATTTTTTTATAAAAAAGTCAAATAAATAGTATTCTTCTAATAGTTTTATTACTGAGAATCGCAGTAAATCTAACTTTTTATTTTCATGTAATAATTGATGTTCGTTTTAATCTTTTATTGTGTGCTGTATGCCAACATACACTAGAGGAAACTAATTTTAAAGTGTTCTTTTATGGTAATTTATTTCTGATTGATATTGAACCAGTTTTAATATAATTTGATGTAATTGCCTGCAATACACACTTGGTGGCAAGTGTGCATGGCGGAAGAAAATGTTGAATATCACTTGTTTATTTGCCATGTATGATTTATTTAACTTTGGTGGAAAACCTGGACCGGGTAATGCCTGCAATCTTGGTCTTAGGCAGAATTAGGACATTTTTACAATACCTAGTATATTCAACCATGGGGTTCATTTTAAAGACAATTTAAATAGAAAGGAAGAAAGGAATTTCAGGAAGAAACTTGTACTATCAAATCAATACAGGCAAGTATCTTCTTAAGGCATGTCGTTTACCACATTGCCATAAGTGAAATACAATAAAAAAACTATGCTAAAACTATAAAAGAAATTTTGTTAAAAAAAATAACAAATAATTTTTCAGTAATAATTATTATGTTTTTCAAAATAATAAATTTACAAATAACTATTTTATTGCATATAATAAAAATAGAAACAAAACTAATTCTTATATTAAATTATATTTAACAATAAATGTATGTTCGATGGATACCGCATTGTGGTTCAAGATTGTACTAAATCTGAATCAATGTCAGAACTGTTTTTTTTATAAATGCCAAAAAATACTCATATCATTATTTTTATTCAACATAAAACTCTAAGAAGGTGCAATATTTTCCAAGGTGATAAAATTTCCAAATATAAGAAAAAAGATAACAATCTTGGTGTTTATTTTATTTCATAAAATGTTAGGTGTTAATTTTTTTTGCTGTTTTTAGTATTTTTTGTGTGTTTTAAAATGAATTTATATGCCCTAAATCCTTTTTTTGTTGAATTTCATTTGGATGATAATTTGGGAAAATATGGTTTTTTGCAAACGAATAAAAATATTATTGGATACTACCATAATGGCTACTCTAAGTATAAAAAGAGGCAAAATATTAATGTCATATTACAAAAATAATTGAATAAGAAAGTTTTAATAACGAGACTAGTTTTTTAAATATCAAAAAATTAGAAAATTTCAGCAAATAATTCTTTGATAACAAGTTTTTGTAAGAATAATACAACTAGAGCTATATCAAACTACCAAAATAAACTATGATAACAGTTACAAGGCTTTTCCATCGATATCTTTATATCAATATTTGAATTTTCTAAACAGATATTTATTTGAAATATCCATCGAAATGGTTTATGAGACTTTTTATTCATTAATATCAAATCAATTTATTTGATTAAGAAAAAATTTCATAAAAAATTATTAAATTCGATTAAAAGGTGATAAATGTCCATAATCAACAGGTTAATAAAATTTTGTCGATATAAACAATTAAATTGCATCAGGTAAGGAACTTTTAAATCAATTAATTATGTTTTAATAGATGATAAAGTTTTTGAAATTTATAAAATTTTTTGGTAAAGAATATAATAATTTTATTGATCAAGTAAGTCATTATTTCTATAAATGGATTGAAAATTATGCAATGTTGCCTTCAAGAATGTAAATAAAAATATAAATAAATCATCAATACATACCTTTCCCAATAGTTCTAAGCAATAACTTTCAATTTATGGTAAAAAAACAGAATTCGATTAAAAATACTAATTACCACGCAAAATTGGTTCAAAAAAATTCTAGAAAATTTTGGTATACATTTCTTCGTAATTACAAAACGAGAAGATGTGTTTTTCTAATCCTTGGTATAATGAAGAAAAAATCCCAAATTAAAATGCTTTTTGGTTTTAATTAAAATAACAAACCTTATTAAAACGACTAAATAAATAATAAATTTTTTAATTACAGATGGTTATATATTCCTCATATCTTATGAAAATAGTCATTCGAGAAGTAGTTACTTTTAAATAAAAAATAAAAACCCACTTAATAATTTTTTTAAAAAAGAAACAACAACCAAAAATACACATTTTATCATGTGAAAAGGCTAAAATTGTGTCATATCATTATCCGATTATGTGTTAATTTTAATATGTTCGTAGTGGAACCACATATACCGAATACTCATTTATATTCTATTAACAACGGTATATAAATATGGTAAACCACATATCTTAAGGAGATACCTGCCTGTATCGATTTGATAGTACAAGTTTCTTCCTAAAATTCCTTCCTTTCTTTCTATTTAAATTGTCCTCACAATGGACCCTATGATGGAATATAATAGGTATTGTGAAAGTGCTCCTACGTCAGCCTCAGACTAAGACCGCAGGCATTACCCGGTCCAGGTCTTCCACCAAAGTTAAATAAATCATACATAGCAAATAACCAAGCGATATTCAACATTTTATTGCGTCGTACACACTTGCCACCAATTGTGTACGGCAATAACATTTAAATTTTATAAAAAAACTTGATTACTGTTTGTAATTTCAATAAAAATATTTAAAGTATTTTTTTGACAAGATTTTTTGCATTATTAAAGATATTTGATTATCCTCGTTTCATTATTCATAGGATGCCTCATAAACAATTCACAATAATTTATTAACAGGTAAGTAGTAAACTAATGATTTAATGAATTAATACCTTCGTTCTAAGATATATCTCTGTACTAATTTATTTTTCTTCTTTCTTTTTCTTTTTTAATTCTTCCTTTTAATTTAGAGTGATTAAATAATTCAAACAAGAATTTGATTTAAAAAATTAAAAATATATCTTAAAAGAGTATACATAATAAGTGTATTACTATCATAATAAAGTGACAATTTACTTTTATATTCTGCCATAATATCTTTTTAATAACAAACGGAAAAACACATTTTAAATCATACTTCAATTTAAACCCTAAAGAATTTTTAAAAATTACAATCTACCTCGATTTTCCCACCTTATTTTCTTTCTTCATTATTTACTTTTTTTCTTTCAATAGCGAATTTATTTCTCAATACTTATTTCCACGAATTATTAAATTATCCAAATAATAAATCCTACCCTTCACAATGTCATACGAAACTGCTTTAGCTGTATTTTCTCCGGACGGACGTCTTCTACAAGTCGAAAGAGCACAACAAGCATCAGAACAAGGCTCTTTAGTAGTCTTCTCAACATCAAAAGACTCAGTACTTCTATGCATAGAAAAAAGAAACACAAACAAACTGCTCATAGAAGAACAAGACTGCAAACTAATTACAATATGCCCGATCTCAAAGATATACATGACATTCAGCGGCTTATCACCTGACTCATTACTAATAAGAGACTACACCCGCATCGCCGTTCGTAATCACAAAATATTAACCGGTGAAAATATTACTTTACAACAATTAGCTAACAAATTAAGTAGCTACAAACACGAGTACACAATCGCACGCGGTAAAAGACCATTCGGCATTCGAACTGTATTAATGTCTAAGGAAACAGAAAACGGCCCGCAGATTTTCGTAGTAGAACCGGATGGAAACTGTTCACAATATATAAAAGGTGCGATCGGAAGTCGCTCTGAGAATATAATAAAGTACATGGAGGAAACTGACTGCGATGCTTTAGAAGCTATTTACCAAGTAACACAAAATGATACACAGAAGCTTGTTTGCTTTGAAATTTCTGATTTCCCAGAAATGATACATGAAGATGTTGTTAAAAAGAGATTTGATGATATCGATAAAAAGGCTCAGAATGATGGCGAGTAAAATTGCAATTAAAGTCAGTAAAAGCAGCTGTAAAAACATAATCTTTTATTTTATATTAAAATACGTAATGTTATTTAATACAATACATTATATTGCAATTATTTTCTAACTTATAATATTATCATGAATTTTTTGGTAATTTTAATAAATGATCAAAAATGTCTTTGTAATAATTAAAATACTGCAAAGCAAATAAAGGGTTAAAGTGAACTTTTAAAGTTTATTGTCTACAAAAATTCTTACGTTTGAGACTAAATTTTGGTTTTATAGTGTTCAGGCATGCCATAAGATTAATATATTGTCTTTAAGCATGATTTATATAAATTACTGTTAAGGTTGCAAATTATCTATAACTGAAGGGTGTTTTATCTAGTAAAGTACAATATCAAATTTAAAATGTACAAAAAAATACTTCTCTATTACAAACAACATTAACTGTTTTATTTTTATAATTTATTTACTCGATTCTGGGCAACAAAACCTAAATTCGACACAGTCTTTACTGTTAGTTGTATTATTCCTAAATTCAAACTATAACTGAAATATCTAAAAGTTTAATTTGGGAATAACATTTAAGTGTGTTATTTTTGTAATCGTTTTCAAAAATTTATTCATATTTTATCTATTAAGTAAATCTTTAATCATTTAATTCACTTTTATAATCTATAAATTCATTATATCTTTGAAAAACAAAAAGTGCGAGCACAAAAGTCGTTTTAATTTTCTATACATTCGGTTAACATTGGCATAATAAAATTTTCTGCCTAAAAGTTTTCTATTGTTTCATTATAACCTATATTAACTATAATAAGGGTTTTAACGGTTTTGTATTTGTTCTTAAAAAATAATTATATTTAGTATTATGTTTTTCATAAATAAATCTTGATGAATCGTTATTGTTAGCAAATGGCGCATTTTTGGTTAATATATTTGATATACAAATTATATCTAATTTTATTAAAGCGAAAAAAAAGAAATTGTATAATTTAAATGTGTATTCTACATTTTAATTTTTTTACCATCTAAAAAACAACCAAACAAAATAAATCTAACAACGATAATAATAATAGAAAAAATATTGTAATGTTTAATAGAAAATTATAGCACTAAAAGAGTGTTTCTTTTTGCAGAGTTTTCATAAGAAAATTGCAAATATAAAAAAAATTTTGTGATTGGGACATTACGCAAAAATGACAATAATAAAAAGAACAAAGAATATTTGTTTTAATAACCACAACAACAATATGAAAAAGAATAAGAGGCAGACCGGACTTAAAATTTTAACCCGACTAAAGATACAACTAATTTCAAAAACAAACGTACTTCCGGCTCATATTCTTATTATTTTTGAAAATTACATTCTTAATCTTCAACCTGGTGCATACAATTTTATTTATTTGTATTTATCATTGCTTGAGTTAGTTTTTATCTTTTTTTGCCTGTTTTAACCTAAGAAAAATTTAGTTATTAATATATTCTTTATATTTTTTGAATTAAAAATTATAATAGTAAAATATCGCTAAAGTATCGTTTCTATCAATAAAGAAAAAAATTCTCAAATTATAGAACTAAGCAGATACAAAAAATTTTATTTTCCCATTAAAACATAGTTAGTATGATAACATAGAATTTTTTTTATTAATCAATCGTCGTCTTAATATTTTTTTATAATTTAACTTTTATATTGTGGCTTCAAACAGTATCAAGTCAATTTTATAAATTGAAAGTTGCCTTTTGGTTTATAAATAGCGATCAGTAAATCATGAATGGCGTTTAAATAGATAGATTTTGTGACATTCAAACCTAATAAGAGCTTTGAAAACTGGTTCATGACAATTATTTCGTATATTCGATAAAAAAAGATTTTTAGCCGTCAAAATTGAGGGGCAATAATAATAGCAGCTAAAATTATTCTAGAAATGTGATCCAAATAACTAATTATATTATTAGAAAAATTATTATATTCTTTTTGTTTCTTATTTTTTTAAATATAATTCAAATGTTATAGATTACAAAAAATGCGTAGTTATTTTCGTAATTAAATTTATTTTTATAAATATTATAAAAAAAAGTGAAACTATTACGAAAACGCATTACAAATCGGTTAAGTCTAAGAAAGTAATCCAATCCCCTACACTTAAAGAACCTGGTATAAGTGGTGCAGGTATCTTGAAAAAAGCTAGAAAGTGATAAAAGATTTTTTTCCAAATGATCAACTCAGGAATATTCAGGTTTTTTATACAGTATATATTGTCTGTTTCTTTAATACAACTAATACTTCTTTTATCTGCTTCTGTGCATTTTTTCTCTTTTTCGTTAATAAAACTTTATTTAAATGGACCAATATCATCATAACTAGATAATAAGGAAACTAATAAATGATAAATTATTCTGGACCAACTTTTGCACGATAAAAATGTGTTTTGCAATATACAGAATTGAATTATATATAAGAAACTTGAAACGATATGTCTTTTAATAAAAATGTGTTTGAGCATACCTTATATTCATTAATTTTTGATAAAACAGGAAGCTTTTGTCTGTATTGTTGGAAACACCATATACTTTTGCGTTTTCTTTTCCGTTTTCATTGTATTGTCTTAAGGGTTTACATTTGGGCTCTTTAGATTTCATTTTAAAGGAAATATAAAGGAAAACATTTAGTAAGTGTTAATAATATTTGATATTTGTTAGTATATAAGTACATTTTCTCGTTTACTGTGTATATTAACATTTATTTTAACTATAACAATTAAATGTGAGATCTACAAATCTATATAGAATCGATTGAATCTATATTTAAATGTTTGCACATGTAAAAACGTGCTTTTTGTTTATAGTGTTTTCCAATAATTAAATCGTTTGAAAATCGATAAATTTTATCTCCTTATCTTTGAAAAATACCAAAAATTATGTTTTTAACTTTTTTTGTTGAGATCTGTCACTCTCAAATGTTTCAAGTTTAATCAAATTTTTATCAAAATTGATCATTTATAATGTTATTGGTTTATAGATTGCGAATAATCAAAAATAAAATTTATTTGATTTTTTGGATCTTAAATGTGTTTGATTAAGTTTTATTAAAAATAAGATTAAATAAGCTTTGGTAAATAAATACATCGAAAAATGTCTTTTAATTTTTATGCACAACCAAGCAACAGTGATAAATCGGGAAGACCACGAGGACAACCAAGATTCTCTGAGTATGCACATTTTCTATAAATTTTTCTTATTCATACTGAAAAGATTTATATATAAACTAATTTTAACTATATTTAACAAATTAATATTTTGGTTGCATAATTTCAGCATTTTTTTATCTACTTTATTGCCCAAAATATAAACTTTATTCTAGGAAAATGCTGAAAGTTATAATATGAACTTCAATATGTTTAAGAATTAGAAAATATGGAAAAAAATTGATAGCAGTGTAATTTACTTAGTTTTTTTTGTCGAATTATAATAATTAATGTGTTTTAAATATAAAAAAATAAACCAAAAATATTTTATAAGATATCAAATTTTATTTAAGATTTTCTTGATAAATGTGTTTCTATTTTTGGCAATGAATAGACATTTGATATTTTTTTTAAATTAATTTTTTTAGAAATTTTATCAAACGCTCTTTTTAAAAAAAGTATACTGATCATAATTTACATGATCCTGCAAGATTTCCGACATAGTTATAATAAAAACCATTCAAATGAATTTTCAAAAACTATTGTTGTATTTTGGGGTGGTGAAATAGAAATGTAATCGAAACTGTTATTTAATTCTTTATAAGAAGATTTTTTTGCTTTTAAAAACCTTTATTATAAAAAAATTGCTAAAAAGTCATGGTTTTTATCAATTTTAAACAATCACATTGACTAAAATATAAAAACTTAAACCATCCTGCAATCAATTTTGAAAAAAAAGTTTTATCAAAAAAACAATTTTGTACATTCAAATTTTATAAATATTATAGAATCTACTAATAATTATAAAATTTGGAAATTTTCAGTGCAAATTAGTTATTTAGATTTGATGACCTTTTATCACCCTTAAGTTGCTGTCTGATTCATGATGGTTGCTGAGGTATATTTTTTTGTATTAAAAAATTTTGCATTATACAAAGATAATAAAAATAATCAGAACCTTCTGAATTTAAGATAGATACCATAACATCTTTCTACAAGTTTAATTGTTGTTTTTGTTATAAATTTAACTTTAAAAAATTTGTATCGGTTGTATGTACGGCCCCTTAAACAGGATTATCCCGATTAATCATTTTTAGAAATATTATGAGAACTATTCATTTGCTCGATCCAACTTTATTTAAAAAATCTATTTAAACTTTTTGTTGATCAAAAAACACCAATGGTTTTTATTTTAATAAATATCAAATTCTAAAACTTCATATATCAATTTTATCTTGATAGATTGCACCAATAAACTATTTATTTTTGATCAAATTTATAAAACAGGAATAACACCAAAAAAAACAAAAACATTAATTTTTGACATTTTTAAATGAGAAGAAAGTAAACGATTAAAAAAATATTTGTTTCTCACCGAGAAACACAATATCCAAATATAGACATAAAAATATTTTAAGAAAATTAGAAGTTGGCTTTATAAAAAAAAACGTTCAGACAATGTAGTTATTGCATATCAATATGATATTAAAATGAAAAAAATATTTCCATTTTAGTGTTATAGTAACCTAAGAAGATCAATGAAGTAATTTCGTCTATACTAAAATATTATTTTCGTTTGGAGAATTTTTTTTGGTTCGCTCCATAAAAAACACAAATTTTTTGTTGTTAGGCATTTTTCAATTGTGATTTCTAACAATAATTCGTGTTAATTTTTTATTTTTACTCTTAAAAATATGTATGTTTCAATTTCTCCCTTGTGCATCACTACACATCTCACGATTAATTCTGTTGTATATTTTTAGAATCTCCGTCCTTATTTTGGTAGTCAAAAGAGAATGCCATAAATGATTTTTGGGCTATAAATGGCTATCAGTATAATGTTTTGTAAATATAAATCCATAAAATAATTGTTGTCATTTGATTTGGTTTTACATAGTAATTAATAATATTATAATTCTTATGCAAACATATATTTTATGTTTTATATAATTTATGCGATGAGCAGCTTAAATTTTTAACCGGATTTTCGTGTATTTATATGAGTCTAAGACAAAAACCTAGTTTTTTTTCTTTCAAATCAATGACTAGTGCCTAATAGGTTTAAAAAAAGCATTTTTGTGTACAAATTTTTCGAGCATAAAAAAAATAAAAAGAAACTTATCTTACAGTAAATACTTTTTATAAAACCTAATTAAAAAGAATGTTGATAAAGCAACATTCGTTATATGAATAAATAAGTTCATATCTTATTAAATAACAAAAAATTTTAAATTAATATCAATTAGCACTGTATGGGGAATTTTTATTTGTTATGTTGTCATATTTAAAAATATCTAGCACATGTAATTATGGATTTTACGTTAGAACTTACGAATTGGATCTTTTTATGTAATTCAATATAATTTTACTAGTGATAGCAATTAATTTATCAAAAAATCGCACTTTTTTTGGATATTCATGAGCGTCGTACTAAACCCATAATTTGTTTGTGATTAGAAAGAAAGGGTAGGAAAGTATATTCTTAGGATGAGTAATAATAATAATATCGATACGTGAATACTTGTAAAATGATTTTTTAACAATTTTATATTTTATATCTTTTATATTACATGAGAAAAATGACAAATGTTTCATAATATAATAACCAAGCAAGCTTGATTCTCATCATATTTTGCTGAATACAACATATTGATATGAAATCTGTTTAACATCTCGAACGGGTGGTTAAACATAAATCTTTTATATTTTCGTGGAATTTAATTGTATATTCGAATAAAGGTATTAATTTTATATGCAGTCAATGTATACTCGACCACGATTAACAGAATAAAGGCATTATAAAACCTATAATAAATATACCATAGCAACGAAGATTGAGATGATAGAATTTTCTTTTTCAATAAAAACATTTGTAATAAATGTAATTGAACAAAATATTGAATAATTACCGAAAATTCTTGTTCATTTATCTCAAATAACTTACTAATAAAAAAGAATTCATCTACAATTAGAATGATATAAAGCCTAAATAAATTTAAAAATATATTTAGGTCAAGAATAAATGAAAAAATTAAAGAAAAGTCTTAAAAAAACAATTCAATGTTGTTTTCTTAATAAGTTTTTTTTTTATTTGTGGTTTCTTTACAATTTCAATATAAAAGAAATATATTAATAAAAAGGTATGAAATTATTTTTTTAAGTAATTATCACCAAAGAATCTTTAATCTTTATTAACTAATTTTTAAAACATTGAGGAAAGAGACGATGTTCAATTTTTGTAGAGTCTATCTTCATATAAGCGAAACGTGCTCGTAAGGATTTATAATTTGTTTTAAATTTTTCCAATAGTTTCCTTAAATTGTGACTAGAAGTTTATTACTTAATGCAGCCATATTTATATTGAATCACGGATCAATTCTGTTTTTTTTTTGAAGAAGGAGATTTTATAAATAGTTTATTTTTCGCATTCTAAAAAATAATATATATAATTAAACATAAAAATTAGAAAAAAAATAGTGTATAAATAGATAGAGGTCGCTTTTAAATAAAATGATATATTAAAAATTCTTAATTAAGTTTTCATTCTCATAATTTGTAGTTTTTATGTAGGCTGTATAAAAAGCAATAGACTATCCCTAATTCACTATAGGCAATAAAAAAGATGTTTAAATCTAACGTTTTTTTTATATCACACATATATTTTTTTCAAAATATTTTGTATAAAAAATTGGTTTTTGGTATAAATTTTTTCATACTACTTATACTGTATAAATTCTTTTTGCAAAGGGTTAATATTCTCGAATTAACACATTATCATCTGCTATTATATGCAAAAGTATTAACCTGAAATTTTTTGATTCATATTCTCACGATTAATATGTTCCTTGGAAGATTCATATATAAGAAAATGAATCTGAAATTAATTTAAAACCTTATAATGTATTTTTATTCTATGCATTTAATTTTCTCCATTTAGTAAATAATTAATTTAAGTTTCTTTTTTTATCACAGAAACAGATAGGTTGACTCTAAAAACATTCGAATAGTAAAAAAAATAAGCAAGGTTTATGTTTTATATCATTTTATGACAATTGCTGTTCTTTATGTAATAACTATTGCCAACAAATTAGTTAAGCAAGTAATTGGAGCAAATAGATAGTTTATGGTCATTAATATTGGGTCACATATAATGAGAGGTATTGTTTTTCTCTTGACTGCGAGTACTTCTTTCTTTCAACTGTTTCTCCTTGAGACTTCCTTCCTTATTTTTGTATATCCTTTTTCGCGATGATTTTTTAAATGCTCCATTTTCTAAAATCGCTATTTCCTTTATTTACGATTTCTAGTTTTTTTTCCAGATCAAAACTATCAATCTTTGCACCGACCCTTTTTAAAAATGTGGTCGATTAGTCTGATCGTACCAAAATATTTTCTATTTTTTGTTATTGTATATATTGTGCAAAAACAACAGATTTATTGAAATGCTATAGCCATCATCTGCTTCGCTCACAATAAAAAAAATAAATCATACGTTGAGATATAGAATATTTAAATTTTTTATACGAAAATTTTTTTTAAAAAAAAACGATTTAAACGATCATCAACATCTGTTTTTTACCACACTCCTGTGATAATTTGAGTTTTTTAGAGTAGCTTGTGTACCTACAGTACCTCCATACAGTTAACATCTACAAAGTTCTAACTATTAATAAATCAATTTGTAATTGATTTTACAAAAAATGTATATCAATAATGTAAGCGTCAGAACTAGAAGAAATTGTTTTGAGCTCGTTTTGCAGGATAGATCTAATCAGACAACCAAAAAGCCTTTCAATAAAAACATATCCATTAACCTTGCTCTTTAATCTATTTTAATACGCTATTGGAATCTGATTCTGCACGAATACAACAAGATATATTCACTTTTTACTCATAACTTAGCTACATATATTTTACTTCTTTTCAGTTTTAAGATGACACATTTATGTATGTCATTTATATATAATATTACTTAAAATATGCTTTTTGTTTAAGTAGATTCAACCAGTTAAAGTGTAGAATTCTCATATAGAACGTATTATAAATCCTTAGATAGCACGAAATTTTCACATTATGGGTGTAAATATAAATCAAACATATTTTATATTTTTCGCAACCATATTTTTTTTCTTTTTAAATTCAAAGTATAATATGAAAAAATAGATTTTATGAGAACATATATTTGCATGATTTTCATCAAGTTATTATATGAAAAAAAATCACGAAAAAATACGTGTTAAGAAAAAAATTTTGAAGAAACATAAATTTATAAATATATACAAAAAAATACAATTTAAGTTATTTAATTTATATAAAATTATTTTTGATAATAAAAAATTTTCTGTTTTCTATTGCTTAAATATCTAAAATATATAAATATACTATTTATATAATAATGCTTATGATTTTATAACACTTTCAAATGTAATATTTTACACAGATAAGAATTCAATTTATATGAATTCAATTATGGTTGGTCATTTCATATTTGCTTTGTTAATAAATTTATATATCTATACTTTATTTAAGCCTTGTGTTAAGTTAATAGTTTTTGGTTAAAAAAAAGTGCGTAAAAACATACATAAAAATTGATCAGATTGTGCTCTTAGAAAAAAATTTACATATTTTTATATAGCAAATTTCAGAAATATTATTTTTGATATACAAAATATGCCTAGTTATTTGAAGATATTTCAAGTCACTTAACCCTTATATGAACATGATTTTGAATATCGTTGTAGAAAAAATAACGAATTACTTTCATGTGATTTTTGAAGATATATAATCATATACTTTTATTATCACTTCATATTTCTGAGAAATTATTTTAATTAAATATATTTGAAATAAATTTGTTAAATGTTTCTTAAATATTTTTTATAACAGAGCAAAAACTCATACTTTTCATATGCAAAAACAGCATTTAACAAACATGAATTCTAAAACACCAATTTATATCATACTGGAATTTACTTATAACAGATACAAAAAATATTTAGGTTTAAAATTAGATCATTTTTACAGTTTTATCTTATGTATAAATATTGTTTGAGTAAAAAAAAGACTTTTTATAATTTTTGTAGACAATTTTGCTTATAAGTAATATGAAAATATATCTAACATGAATTTAACAAAAAAATATAAGTATATGTGTTTGTGTGATTCGTGTAAATTTTGTGCATATTTTGCCTATCAACATAATGTTTTTTTTCCTCTTTTAATTTCTTATTTTGAATTTATGTTCATTGTGTTTACTTAGTAATGTAAATAAATTTGTAGTTTTGTTTCTATAATGAATAATGTTGGTTTTATAACAGTCAATTTTATAAAAAATATTTTGTTCGGATTTTTACAATTTTTATGATGTTGTTTATCATCTTTTTCGTTGATTTTTTTTTATTTTTTTATATAATTATACTTGGGGTATAACCAACAATTTGTTCTGCATTCTTGATTAAAAAACATAACACTGTAGACGTCAAGTCTGTAAACTTTCACATCATTGATAAATAATTATTACTTATTAATCAAATAATAATTGAAGTTTTAAAACTTTTTTTAATGAGGAATTCAATATAATAATTTCAAGACTTTAATTAAAAAATTTTATTGATAGATTGAATATTGAATATTGACATTTGATAAATTAAATAATTTATCAATTAAAAGTATTTATAGATTGGAAATAGAAGAAGAGAGAGAAAAGTTATCAATATTCAAATTTAGATACTGATGAAACCTCACAGAATCCTATAAAGAAATATATTAAAAGTTAAAAATACCATTTTACGTTTTTCTAAATAGCTGGAATGCAATTATGCAAGATCCAAAGCCAAAAGTTAGCTTACAATGTGAACTTATAAGTTTATTAAAATATAATTAGCCAAAAAAGACAAAACATTTAAATTATGATATTTAATATATTACATAATGATGTTTTTACAAAAGTTTTTAATAAAGAAATATAATAGTTAAAAACCTTTTAATAAAATCGAAAAAAATTTGTAAAGCTATATACCATATTTTCTTTCACTGTTTTTGATTTACATGTAATCTTTTCTTTTCTACTGTGCTAATATCAACAAATTCTAGGCTTTCACTTCTATTTAGACATCTCACTGCACGTTATATCATATGTTTTATATTTTTGTAGCATATATTTGCAAAGAAAGGCTTGAAATTACAGTATTCAAAGTTTTTTTCTTATGTATTTGGTTTTATTGCGCTGTGTTTAAATTGAATAAACTTGATTTTACGCTTTTTGAAACAAGAAAAATTTCGATTATATTTCGTTGAATGTATATATATGAATATTTTTAAGAAACTATTAATTTTTTTGATTCATAAAATTCACTTATGCTTTATATTCAATCTCTAAAAATTTGATGTGTCGCCATAAACTAGTTTTGAAAATATTCTTTTATTCTTTTATTTTTTCTTAAAGGTATAAATATACGGTTGTTAAACAAAGGTAAGACAACCTTAAATTAAAATTGTTTTAACATTTTTCTTAATGTAAAAGATATAATGCGAATCTCTATTAATGTAGCGCTTAAGATATTTATATATACACTATCTATTAACTCCTTGTTTTATTTATAGCATTTTTTCGATGTATAGGATCTGACGCAGAATATTCGAAATTTCAATTTAACAATGTATGACATTTAAATTGCACATTTACACAAATAAAACTGCAGTATCAATGACATATTCATTTTTTGTTATATATAAGTCAATAATAGAATATGTCTTTTCTATCATTATGCGCATAATGTTTTTTATGAAATAATCATTTTTAAAAACAAAAGAATTATTGTTGTTTCTTATATTTTTTATTGAAACATAAATACTTTTATAAATTTAGCACAATTTTTTTAAGCGCATTTTATTTATGGTAATTCTTTTAAATTATGTCAAATCAATTCAAATTCTAATTGAACTGGTTCGATATCAATTTTAAATCATTTATTATAAAAGAACAACTTCAATTGAATTTTGCCCTTTGAATAATGGCATAAAACCAAAACTTTTCGTAAATTCTTAACTGAAGACGTTAATGCTTTAATATGTGATTTTTATTTTGAACCATGTGTATCATAATATGAAGTAACTGGATGCATGTAATTTTTTTGTGTAAAAATAAAGAACCTTATATTACAGTTAATTTTTTTTAAATTTATGATCCCTTTGAGCGTTGCCTTTATTCATTCTCAATATCTTTTCTTTCAAAAATTTGTATATTTAAATTGAATACAAAATTTTTGATACACGAAGGAAAATAAAAAGGATTTAAATTCTTACTCACATTCTTTCTATATTATAGAACTAATATCTAGAATTATGCATTTATATTTTTTCTAAAACTTGGATTAGAAAATATTTTTATAAATAATTATTTACATATATAAAAGTTATTTTTCTTATTCCAATTATAATTGGTAAATTTAAAAAATTTTTAATTTTTAGAATTTAATGGCAAAATTTATAAAACTATAGATTAAATCAGAAATTGTAACCATTTTTAAGGAAATTCGTATTTATCAAACCATTTAATTTCCTGAAAATCAATAAATTTAGAAATTATTTAATGTTTACCTTTTTAACACATTTAATTGGAAAAAATATTGTTGGAAGACGTAGCCTCAATCAGTTTATTTAATTATTTTTTCTTCTTTTCCACCATGCATAAAAATTCGTACGCCTTAAATAGGGAACTTTCAATCAAGTTGATTGAAATTAAATTTTTCACTTACAAATTCAAACAAATCAAATCAAACTAAATATTTCTTCTAAAAAAAAATCAATTAAAATAAATGACACAATCTTTTAAAATGTAAATTCTATTTCCCTTTTTTAAAAAATAAACCTTTTTGATTTCAAAATATTTGATTTTCAAAAGCCACAGTAAAAGTACTCCATTGATATTCAACAATTATGATACAATTTTTTTTTATTTGAAACCAATAAATAAAACAAAAGAGAGAAACAATTGTTGTGAAAAATATTTAGAATGTTTTTATACATTAAATAATTACTTTAATGAAAAAAATAAATAAATAAATAATATTTTGTTTGTATACATTTTATATAAGAAAAAATGAATCTAAATATTTAAATTACTAAAATTAACAAGTTTATTTAGATCACGATTTTTAGATAACACGTCGAGCTGCGAACGCTTGGTGTAATTCGAATGTTGAAAAAATTTCGAATATAAATATATATATGAACTTATAGAAAAAAATAATATTTACCATGCATCGCCAAAGCTTTTTTAAAATTAAATTAATTTTGTTTTCTTTATAATTTTTCTTAAATATTATTATCGAATTCTGGTTTTATGCATTTCGATTTTTTCTCTTCGTGGTAGGTTTTTATTATCATAATATAATATCAACTTATCTCTCTGCAAAGACTTATACATAAGTATTCAACTGTTTACATCTAAATATTTTAGATGTGTGTTTATATATGAACGTAAATGCATTTTAAAAATAAAATTAAATATTAGTAGATACATAATATAATTTTATGAACATTGAATTTGAACTTTAAAATAAATTTTAAGGTTTTACTGCTTGCCAAAATTTCAAACAACTGCTCGATTTGATTTTTTTATGTTTTTATTGAAATGTTTAGATTTTAATTGCGCGTAAATAAATTTTTGATAATAATACATTTAGAAATATTTTTAAAGAAAAAAAAGATGAAAAGGTAAAAAAATACACAAGTATGTAATATAAGATATACGTAATAATTTTCGTAAAAAACCCGTTCTTTAAATTACTACAATTCGTTAAAGTTTGTTTTTGTTTTGTTATAGAAATGAGTATTTAATAAAAAAAATATATAATTTTTATTTAATTAATCTTTTAGTCAAAAATTTTTAATAAAAAGTAAAACATAATATATACTTATAATATACAACTTGATTCTACTAAAGTGATTTTGATCCGAAGAAATGTGCACTACAAAATCAAATTCATCAAAAAATCATTCAAATTCCACAAATTTCACATTCTAAGAGCCATTTTTTGTGAAAGAAGCGATCTATAAACATTCCATGACAAATACTATTGGTTCATACTGTTAATAAAATCGCAATGCCCCACAATACCCTAAGATATTATGAGCAAGAATGTTTATGTTTTCGGATCAAACTTAGGTTCACAGTTGGGAAATTCAGATCTTGATGATAGCTACAATCCAATATTGATTTCAGCATTCAATAATCAGAATGTGCAAAGAGTAGTAGCAGGATCTCTTCATACAATAGCCCTTGTAAATAATAAAATTTACACATGGGAG
>AFBI03000003.1:689533-708938 GCA_000230595.3 Edhazardia aedis USNM 41457
TCATCACATGCTTGGAATCACATATGATGGTAATGTAAAGGCATGGGGTAATAACTTTTGTGGGTAACACAGTAATGGTCACAAAAGTTGTTGTGATGCTCCAGTAGATATGGTAAAAATTATAAACATTGTTAAAGTAAAGGGTGGAACAACCCACAGCCTGTTCCTTGATAACGATGGAAACCTTTATGGGTGTGGAGAAAATGGCTACGGTCAACTTTCTCATAAGAAGAAAGAACTTCTTACACAAAAGTTAGTTGCCACCAATGTCTTGGACTTTGCAACGGATGGTTTAATCACATTTGTTGTCAAGAAGGACGGGGTTTACTCCTGTGGCACCAACTATTATGGTGAATCAGGTCACAAAGAAAATGGGGAATATGTTTGCTTTTTAAACAAAATAAACTTTAACATCGGAGAAATGGTTAGGATTGTATTTTTTGTCAAATTAATATAATTTGATAAGAAAAAATTAATTCATAACAAATCGATTAATTTGTTCGAAATATGATAAACAGAAATTATTAAACAATTAATAAGATTAAGTTGATGCAAAATATTTAATTAATTTCGATAAGAATATTTTTAAGTAATCAATTATGTTTATAATGATGATTACGGTAATATATGATTGAATGTGTACTGACGAAGAAAATAATAATTTTATTGATCAAAACAATTATTATTACTAGAAATAGATTGATAATAAAGAAAGTATGCCTTTATAGAATGTTAATAAAAATAAAAATAAATCAATAAAACTAACATTTTCCAATAAGAATAACTTACGGTAGTTCTCATGCTATTAAAGTCGTTGATGGTTAGAAAAATGCCTCATCATAGGATAATCAAGGTTTTAATGCAAAAAATATTCTATAATCCATCATCAAGTTATAAAAGAAAAATAAATTCGTTACAAAATTACAATTTTTTTGTTTTGATAGTTTGAATATTTTATATTCATTCTTGGTATTTGTTTAAGTTATTTTTATGAATATGATCATTTCATATATTTTCAAATAATCGTTTCCATTAGCGAAGCAGACAATATCTTATATCTAAATTTTCGTGCATATATAGAATTAAAAATAAAAATTTGATATAACATGTCAAGCTGCAACCTCTTGCGTCATTTATATATCGCAAAATAATTAGAAAAGCATGTATATAAAAAAAAATTTTTAACAAATTGATATTTTTTATCCTTTACCTACGATTTTAATTATATCTACAATTTTCTTTACAGATGCCATTTCTCTGGCTTCATTTTGGTCGAAGTGGCAGAGTTTTAATGATTAACTGTAAATATTAACATCTATTTTTTGAAAAATATTAATATCAACAACAAAATATTGTTTTGAGATCTTTTTTACTGCATGTGTTTCCCTAGATGCTAACTCTAGAATACAATTATTTTTTCTAGTTTCTTCTTTGGTATAAATATAGCATTTTAATAAATTATTATGACCCAGAATTTTTTTGAGCAAATAAATATATTTTACATTAATCAAAATACTTCGTCTCATAGTTAATTGGTGAATATTACATTCAAAATAATGTTTAAACCTTTAAAGACCTAGTTCCTCTTCCACTTATATCAAACTTTGGTATTAAGAACTTGTGGCAGGACAGTGTGTTCAACTACACAAATCACATACATTTTTTAAAATAAGCGATACATATACAATTTAAATAACCTTTATAATATTTTTATTTATGATGCTGGTGTGTATGAAAATTATAATTTTTACAAAAATTACAAGAATATAAATTCTATTAAACGTATCTGTTTGTTTTATCACGTGAAATATTGAAATAAAAAAGTATTTAACCATTTAATTATTCAGATCTATAGAAACTAAATAAAATCAAGGATTTAATGATAAGAAATTCGAAAGCATTTTTAAAATTTTTATCAATAAAAAAGGACAATTTTCATGTTTTGAATTGATCGATGTTCTGTTACAATGAAAGATTTTTCTTTTTTTCATTCGAATTTTGTAATTATATGATTGGTGCATTTATTTAAAATTGTTATTTTTATTGTTTATAAATAAAAATTTATGTGATTTTAAAAATTAATATTCATTTAGTAAAATCAACAGTCCGTCTTCATTCAACTTTTGAATTCTTTTTTTTTCTGTCGAATAACAATAATTCTGATTGTTTAAATTGCATTTTATTTTAGAATTGTATTATAATATAATATATAATAAAATAATTTTTTTTGATTTTTATAATAGTGTTCATATATATTTCACATTTAATAATTGATATTAAAAAATAACTTATTTTTTCATATTTAAAATATTTGTTATTGTTTATAGAAATATTTATAACCAAAATGTTACATTATTAATATAACACATATCAATAATAATTTTTTTCATATACTATCGATAAAAATTTGTTTTTCAATTTACATATAGTATTTTTTGTGTATCTAATTAAAGAGGAGAGCAAATAAAAGATATGTTTTAATGAATAACCTAAAAAAAAATAATTGTCCTGTAAACGGGGAACTTTATATGTTTTAAAATAGAATTCTAAAATATATAATTTTAATTGTGTTTTTTATTTATTAATATATGGTTTGCTAAATGCGTTACAGTTAAAACTACTACTACTATTACTACTATTAAAATTATTGTTTCCGCTATTACTAATATTACCAATATAATATAAATTATATTCTTTCTCATTTTTTCTCTTCTTTCCTTTCTCTTTTTTTTTCTTAAAACTCTTATCTATAATTTATCAACAATTTATATTAGGAAATGTTTTTAAATGAATTACTTTAAGATAGTAAATTTACATTTTCATCAATTATTTTATACCATTTCAAACATTATATTTTTTTAAAAAAAGTATTCATAATAAAACTAATTTTTTTAATTAAAATATGTGATAATATTATCACATTAATATCAGAGTACTTCTTTTTTTATTATTAATTCTATCCGTTTCTACATTTATATTCTTTTTTTGTTTAATTTGGAATTAAATTTTTTGAAATCAAATTTGCAAACAGTTTTTATAACACTGTTTGTTCTAATTTTTTATCTAAAAATTTGAAAATTTTTATTTATTCATAGAAATATGCCTAAGCTATCTTATTTAATCATCTTTCCATAAAATTTACCGATTCGAATGCAATCTGTAATATTATCTGTACAATTTAATAATCAATATGTTTATCATTCGGACAAAAATATATTAAAATAATAGGTGAATTTTTTGTGTTGAAAAATATCCGATTATGCGATACAAAAATTTTAATATTGAGCATCTTGGTATGCTGCATTACCACATATCGATTGAAGCCGATTTTTTTTATAAAATTACTTTACAAAAAATATATGTGCGGAACATATAAATAGACATCACATCCCATGAATCATCATCTTATTTATCATATCCAGTGATTATATCTTAAAACATTCTTTATATATACTATTTAGAATTTTATGATTTAAATACTTGCTAAATTGCAGTGCATATACAAATAAGCTTATCAAAAAATAATTTTTAAGAAAATATTTATCTTTGAAGTTACCAATAAGAAAAGCATAAAAAGTAGAAAAATAATGACTATTAGATAAATTTTTAACTACTTTAGCTCCTGGTTACAATATATTAGCTTATACTTGTATTCCTAAACATAATAGATTCTGTTTTTGTCGAAATCCTCGCATTTCTTTGGAGTATTAAATAAATAAATCGATCTTTGTGAAAGGGTTTTGAATGTTTGTGAAAGATTTTAACACGCGAATGAATGAACTACACATATAAAAGGATATATTTATTTTTTTGGTGTTTCATCTTTATTTTGTGCATCTAACCAATGTTCCTCTTCAAACTATAAAAGTATAAATAATCATGAAACAAAAAAAATCTAAAACAAAAAAAAGCACAACCGTTATACGAGTCCTGTATATAATAAAAGAGATGCTTTAATTTTTTCTTAATGCAAAATTTAGCTTGATGCGATTTGTTTCTTGAATCTAAGTAGCCTCCATATAGTGTGCGGAAGTGTCTTGAAGAATTAAAAAAAAGAATATGTAGCATTCATGTGTCTTAATTGATTTTTTATAGCATTTAGTATTATTATGACAGTTGGCAAATATATTATTAATATAAAAATCATAAAAAAGGTTTGAAGATGTGTCTGAAAAAGGTTGTGGGAAAAAATTCCTATTAAGAACCGAGTTTACCTCATAGAAACAAAAAAATGTTGATTTCTGAAATTTGGAAATTTATTGTAATTACACAAACAACTAATAACAGATATAAATGATTGTTAAAAATATTCCATTAATAATCTGAAACGAAAAATATATCTATATATTTGTAAAAAATTTTATATTTATAATTGTGATTTTAAACTAAAAAACGTTTTATAATGGTATTTTTTAATTTTTCAAGTACTAAAAAATTTCTTTTATTTGAATTGAAAGAATTATAGTGTTTATGCAGAATCTGGTGCAATTAAAATCACAAGAATTAATAAAAAAATGATAATTACAACGAAAATTATCAATAGAGATTACCTGTGTAAAATCATAATGTTTGAAAACTTGTTTATTAAAAAATGAAAAGTCTTAAGTTTTTATTTAAAGACTACTTTGCAATTACATTAGTTAATCAGTGTTTTTTCATCGTAATTGTAAAATGTGTTTTGTATAAATTACATAATATTGACATGAAGCATCGCAGTTTTATAAAATTGCGAAAAATGTTATTTTTAGATTTAATTATGTTTGTTTAACAAAATTCGTTATAAGTTATAATAAATTGTAAAAAAATTGATAAGAAGTTTGAATGTTTTTTTAATTTCTTGCATAAGATAATAAATGGAAAAAGGTAAATTGGAAGAGGTTTTAAAATATATTCTCCTTAACCATGTTAGAACTTTTTTCATTATATATTTATCTTTTTTTATATTAAATTCGTTGAGTATTTATAACAATAAAATAAATTATGAATAAAAAAATATTTTCGATGTGATTTCTAAAAATTCTATATGAAACTATTTTCAAAATACAATAAATCGAAATACGATTATAATTCTAAAAAAATCTTCATTTCATCTTTCATTTACTTCATTGACGAATTAAATCACATATGAAATAAATTATTGTGGAAAATTTACAAAATAATCAAATAAAAAAACATTTTAAATGAAATATAAAATACGGCGTGTTGTCTTTATCAAAAATTAATATTAATAACTTACTATAAATTCTTGAATATATAAATTGTGACAAATAGTTCTATTTTGCAAAGTATAATGAATGTTAACTATATTCATATACTCTTTTATTCAAAATAATATAAAGAATATATTATATACGGATGAAATTTAGAAGATTGGCTGTTTTTAATGTATAAGAATATTTCCAATTTTTATAAAATATTTTGTCAAAAATAATAATGTAAAGCTTCTTTTTAATTAGTAAATCAGCATCGATATATTAAAAATTTAATTAATATTCACATATTAGATAAATATAATTCGTCAAATACACTAATCATGTAAATTTTTACTTGTAAACATCTTCGATCTTCTTTATCTATATTTTAAAATATTTTAATATTTCTAAAATTTTTTTGCGTGTGCATAGAAGATAGATTTCATTTTTCTTATCTAATTCTTCTGAATAGAAAAAAAAATACAAACTTTATAAATAACACGAATAGTTGCATGTTACAGTATAAAATATTGAAAAAACAATACGTTGTAGTTATATATGTAAATATTGAAGATTTTTTGTTGGAAATGTTTATTTATTTTTTCATTGGTTCATAGAGACATATTTACTATTTGCCATTTATAATTATGGATTATTTTAAAAAATGTTATTCAAATAAACAATTTGTCAAATTGTCATTTTATTTATATTTATTAAGTAAAAATTCTATAATATGATTTAAAATTTCTGTTTCCTATGTCGTCTATCAATTTGGTCTCTATTTAAAATCGTAAAGCTCTTTCAATTTTAATTCTTCTACCATAATAATTATAAAAATATATTATTGTTATTTTTGTCATTTTATTTTTGTCATTGAAACTAAACACTGATGTTACATTGTAGCTCGAAGACAAAAATCACCATTTTTAGGTAAAAGGTTTAAAAAATATTTTCATTTTGATATATCGTATTTAAACTTTAAGAAATTGATTACATAATTTTTAACAGTATAGATTCATTTTATTAGGCGCATTTTTGTATTTTTTTGAAAAATATATTTTCATAATGATTTTAAACATTTTGTTTTTTTATCAATGTTATGCAAAATATGAATATAACATTCAAATACTAATTATTTACTTAAGATTCAACCAATTCTGAATTGAATTTTATAAATTATATGTTGGCATTAAATAAAGTCACAAAAATCTCAACCCTAAAAATTTGCTTAACGCATTTCAGAAATTTCATGTATAGAAATAGAGCAAAGAAAATATCCTGAAATTGTTAATCTTTTGTCAATATATAAAATTGATGATTTATAAGAGGAATCGACCAAAAAATCCGTTTAAGAAACAATAATAATTTAATGCAAAGCATAAAAATTTTTGATTTAAAGCCCCCTTTCCTACCATCTGAATACTACTAAACAACATAAAATTTTATTACATCAGTTAAATGAACGCGGACGCCTCTTGTATGGCACGTTTTTCAGAGCTTTAAGATTTAATATAATTAAAAGACACATTTGTATCTCGTTATTCTTTATTTATCTTGGTTATTTAAACTTTTTATGATCAAATTATCCATTAATACTAATTTGATCAATCACCTGTCAAATATCGAATAATTATTGATAACAAAAATACCAATAATTTTTATTCTATGCCGTCAGCATCATCAATTATATGAAACATCAAATATCTCAAACTTCAAAATTATCCAATAACAAAATAAACAAATTAAATAAAATGATATAATAAATCTATCAGTTAATTTGCTATTTCTAGTAACATTACAGAATAAAAAAGTATATCTATCGGTGCAAATGATATTATAAATAATATTCTAATTATAACATGTTTTTTTAGATTAGAAGCATGCACTTTTTTTTAAAAAATTTAGATTTTTATATAGAATATTGATTTTTTCAAATTTTATATCGATATATTTATTTTTGTAATCATAAAAAAAGCGGTGTGAATTATGAATCATTTTTTTCGTGTTTTTTGATTATTTTTTCACGTTTAACAATTATTTTAAATATGGTTTTTATATATGCCAAATATATATAGATATTTGATACGTGTGATTAAAGATATCATTAACAACAAAAAACCGTAAGACAGCTATTCCAATATGAAATATTTATAAAATATAAGAACATAAACTATATAAACATTTTGATTTTGTGTTTTAGTTAAGTTTTTTTTAATGAACTATCTTAAGAATTAGTAAAACTAAAAAATAAATAGTATTTATTTACGAATTATAAGTTTACTACATAATGTTAAAAAAAGCAAAATATTCTTTTTAAGACAACCGTACTTAGTAGATATTATATTATCATGGTGAAGAAAATAGAAAAAGTACAATAATATTGTATTTGGGCTTTATTTTTAAAGGGCACTTGTTTAGCGATTTAATATGTCGTGGAATTTATGATAGGTAATTAAAATTTATTAGTTATCACCACGTTATTTATTGTGTTATTTATATTGAGATTTCATATAAAATACAATTATGGGTGATTTTACGCTAACGTTTAAAACAAATACCATATTCGGTATAAAGATTTATTCTAAAGTTTATAAATTTTTATTCATGAAAGGATGTTTTTGGGCTTGTTTCATTGTAACTATAAGTGTATTTCGTTACTTTCGTGGAGGAAGGCCTAATTTTAGACTTCTTTTTAAGTAAGAAATCTTTATTTATCAAATATTTAAATTTTCATTTCCAAGTAGATAAAAATATTTAAATAAACATAAAGGAATGTATAATTATGGTATTCTTTGGTGTTTTTAATGAACAAGAACAATTAAGTTTTTTCCTTTTTACTCTTTCAACGTATTCAATACGCATACGGATAGTCAATACGATACATTAATCTTTTTTTTTATGTTTTTTCATTATATTATTGTTCTTATTTTTCATTTTAACGCTTCTAAGACATTCTATATGAAATTAGTAGTCACAATCTTTTTGAAGATGAATTACGCAAATAAGTATAGATTTATGAAAGAGTTTTCTATAACCCGTTTTATATATTTCGACATTGTCACAATTAAGTATAAGAAACTTAAGATATAGATTGCAATCATAAAGTAGTAAAAAAATATGTTTTTCAATGTGGAATCACATAAGCATTTTAGCAGCTTCCATATAAAAATGGCTAACAAAATTCTTTATAAACAAATAATTTTTATAAATGTGTGAAACAGTAAACTTTTTTAGTTTTTTTTATATAAAAAAATTAATTGTTATTTAACTATACAGAATATTTTTTTGAGAATACTATTTTTTGTTTAGAAATCACATTATACCACTGAATAAGAAAAGTTTTTTTTAAGAAAAAGATGATAATGTATAAGATATATCTGGTATATAGTGTTTTATTATATATAAAGAGCAATATACATAATTTTAAATGGTTTTTTTATTTCATATATTGAAAAAGAATGATAATTGTTCGAATAAAATTCGTAAATACTATCATTTCAAGTAAATTTTGTTTTATTCAATCTTTTGCTATATTTTTTATACATATTTTGATACTACTACCATTCCATACATCAATATTGACATTAAACATCCCATCCTTATCATCATTATTTATACTAATATTGATTTTCTTAAACTATTGATTTTTTTTTCTTTTCCTCCTATTCTTTTTCGTTTAAAATCAAATTAGTGATCTTTCTTCACTTTAAATATCACAAATAAAAACTTCAATTTCAATTTATTTTTTTTATACTGATAGAAATCTTTATTAAATACAAAAGATATTAAATATTCATATTTCAAAAGATTCATTTAATACAAACCATATCGACTTGAGAAAAAAAATAATTTAATTTATATTATTATTATGTGATATCTATTTCACAGATTGTAAGAATAACCCATCGTAGGATATTGGAGAGTTTGATGTTAAAGATATTCCAATACCGTTTTTTACATTGTAGATTTAATTATAAATTATGAAACATTCAAATTATGTATTTCGTCATTTTTTAGTAATGATTGATTATTTTTCATATCATTGTGGTATTAATATATTTATTTAAATTGAATTTATTTTCGAACAGCGGATATTCATATAAAGCGATATGGAACGAGAAATACACTCTCGTAATTTTTATGTGATTATAAATCATGTGCCTTTTATTCTAACAAAAATTTCACAAAATATTATATTGCAATGATTTCAATGTTATTTTACATTTATTAGAACCTGTTTCCTTTATTCTTATGCGTTAATTAATTGTAACATTTACTTGAAAATAATTTAAAGTACTATTTATTTAAAACACATTTAATAATGAGGTTGCCAAATATACTGAATATAATTTTTTTATGAAATATTGAGTAGATTGTATTATATCATCAAACTTTTATATGATTGTTCATATATACTATGACATGCTCAGAAGTAAAATAAAATGTTTATTTATATTTAGACCTTGCAACTTTGACAGGTTATCTGTTTCTCAACATTAATTTATATATTAGAGAATTATTTTTTTAGAGCTTATAGTACAAAATATTTCGTATAATGTTATTTACAACTCTTAGACATGTATTTTACATAAAAAATAATTAGTTAGATATTTTATTCTTTATTATATAGAACGCAAAAAAAGATTTAAATTGCCATTTAGAATGGTATATAACAGGTAATCATATAATATTTCGCATATAATCGAAAAATACTAAAAGTAAAAAAATTTTAGTAATTTTTGAATAAATATTTATTGTTATGGAGAAATTAAAATTCTGTTTTTTTTTACTTTAGAATTTGTTCAAATGTTCTTACAAAAACAAAAATTTTAAAAAAAATTGATTTTATACTTTTCAAACTATACTAAAATATAGAATTGAGGGAACCAATGTTCGAAACTAGGAAATACTTTTTACTCATTTTCTATATAGTGCAGAATATGATATGTATCATGTAAAAATTTTAACTTTATGCAGCAGATAAATTGCCTGGATTAATTAAAAAATGAAAAACAAAGAGCCAGATGTTGAATAATACAAAAAAATACTTCTGATGTTTTATAGATTATAAAAGCTATCTCTATAAAATTATTTGCTAAGAAGAATAAGAAAACTTCCTCTAAAATTGAATTGTATATTAAAACAGCATTATATCATGACAGTATTGCTGCATTCCTTCTCTTTTTCTCGTTTTCAAACGATCTATCATAGTTAAATAGTTTAAGACACCTTTATATCAAGAGATGATTGGTTGATCAGTTCAATATGTAATTTCATTATATAAATTTTTTGGGTAACTTACTCATTGTCAAAACAAACCGATTCCAAAAGCATACAAAATGTTAATACTGCTGAATTAGAAAAAAAGAAGCACCCTGAACAATTTACAAACATTAATTTTAAAATAGCAAGTATAATTCACTCAATTATTAACTTTTTAATCTAATTTTACAGAATTCTAAACGGTCATAAACAATGTATTGCTATAATGAGACAAAAAAACAATCTGTTTTTCTTGTTGATTATATAGTTATCAAAACATTTTTTGGAATTTTAAAAGACTTTGTACTCTGTAATTATACAGTTTTATCATCATTTTATATCAATTAAATTAAAATTTTCATAAACTTGACAAAATTTGTACAAATTTATATTGAACGAAATGAATAATACATGATGTTATTTTTTTATATTTTCCATATTTTAGGTATATAAAAATATTGTATTATTACATGATTTGGTAGTGTAAAAAATAGACAATTTATAAAACCGGAATATTTGATTTTTCCGATTTGAAAAATTGTGTAATTTTTTGTAATATTTAACAAAAATTGTGGGTTCTTCCAATTATATTAATTTATAATGTGGGAAACAAATGTATCTCGAAAAAATCCATTTATTTATGTCTAATAATGCTAATGATGTTTTTCTTGTTTGGTGTTATTTATATATGTTATAGATGTTTATATATTAATTTAATTTTTTATTTAACTTAAAATGATATCGTAAAGTTCTCTATGACCAAGTTAATATAAAATTCATAATAGAGTTGTTTTATACATTTAAAAGAAGTATGTTTTGTTTTGTGAATTTCAAAAATATTTAATTTAATAAATATTGTTTTTCCGATATTTTTTTGTCGTGTTTTGTGTTTTGTAGAGCACATTTTTTATTTAACTTTTTTGCATAGACAAGCGGTTTCTAATTTTAACTTAAAGATATTATAGAAGTTTCTCATATATAAATATGTTGCAAGCTAAAATAATTTAAAAAGGAAAACCTATTTCATTTTTTCCTTGTGATTTTTATTTAAAAAAACATCAAAAAATAATGTTAAACTATATTAGGTGGAAAGTCGATGCATTTATAAATTCTATATTAACCAAAAGATAAAACTTTTAGAATGGTTTTTAGTAGTGAAATCTTTTAATGTTAACTTTTTAGCTTCAAAATATTAATATTGTTTATAGCTTTTGATGGCTTCAATAAATTTATAATAAAATACAAATTATTATTTCGTTTTTTCATAGATATCTCTTATTGAAATATGTTAATTTACAAATAAAACGATAAATTTGTAATTTATTATACTTTTTAGGATTGCTTTATAATATTTTTGTTATAACATTGGAAACTAGCAAAGTAAAATACTTCATTGTATGTTAAAGTATTATTATACGATTAGAAGCAGATTTGTTAAAAAAGTCATAATATCAAACTGTTCCATTTATACGAGAAAAATTAATAATATGATATGCAAAAGATCTGTGAATTAAGAAAATATTTTTAAGTAAATACCATTTTTTGATTAGTCTGCGATTCCAATTATGTATTTTGATTTTAGTCGGGTTTAAAATTTTTTATTGTATTTAGATCAAATTTCGCTAAATTTCCATATAATGTATGTTTTGAATACAAATAACAAATAATATCCCAATTTAATTTGTTATATTTCTATGAAAAATATTATATTTTAGGAAGGGTAGTGAGAAAAATATAAGCCATTTAACTTTACTATAAAAAATATTTTTACGCCATAATAACAATTACATAAATAAATTATAGATGGTGTTATAAATTTCTAATATTTTGCAAAAGGCTTTAAATATATGTTTTAAGTAATTTTTTTGTGTCGCTATATTTTTAATATATTTATAAATTTTTATACATTATCGTTTCTTGATACATTTTTATAAAAATATATATTATATCTACAGAAACAAATTTATCAAAAACTTTCTTTATAACACACAAGAAATCAAAAATTTATCTTTTTTTCTGTAAAAATTCGTAAAAAAATTGAAATACAGATTAACATTACATTTACATATAAATATAAAAAATAAAGATTAAAATATAGAAAAAAACAATTAGATTGTAACTTTAAAAATAAGTTTAAAATATGTTTTTTTATTTTTTACTTGCTTTTTTTTAATTAGAAAAATATTTAAGTCGATCTTTTGATTTTTAATTTTGAAAATTCCGTAACATGGGTTTAAATCGATATTTTTCAAATTTTTTATACTTTTGTATTTATTTTAATCTATTTGAATATTTTTTAGGATAAAATTATAGTATATCAATTGCTGATTAAATGAAATTCAGTAAATTAATTTGATTGTATATAAAAAAAATGAAATGTTATTTCATTAATCAGTTTCATAATTAAATAAAAAATTCACATTAGAGTTTTGAAAATCATTAGTTTTCGTATCTAAATATTGTATCTTCATTTTTTTAAATTTTTTATATTTATATCCACCTTTGATTGTATTTTCGTTTTTTAGGATCTAAATGATTAAAGTGCATAAGTATTTAACTTATGTTATTTTTTTATGTGTTCAAATTTTTTTTATAGAATTTTTTTTATATTCAGCAAACAATTTCTATAGATAAACGTAAAAAACTTTTAAGACTTTGATTGTTCACCATACAATATTCAAGTAAATTCTTTTTTGTATAAAAAAACGCTATTTTTTAAAAAATAATAACATATACTTAATTTTGCATTAATACTAGCTTCTTAAAACAAACTCTAATTGAACATAAACTTAACAATACAATTTTTAAAAACACGTATTTAGTTGTAAAAAAAATTAATTTATTGTGGCTTTCTTTTCTGAACATAATTTTTTAAAAAATTATTATGCTTCTTAATTTAAGCGTATTCCAATTTTAACAAACATGGCGTAAAATTGTTTTTATATGACAAAAAACACATAAATTAATTATACACAATTTTTACATTTTTTCGAAATTGAAATAACCTTTCATTATATTTTAAAGCAAATTAAAATTATATATTGGCTATATCATGATATTTTTATATTGATATTAGTCATTTAAATAAGTATCAATTTCTTATAAAAGCTTTCTTATTTATTTAGAAATTTTCTAAATATCGTAAATAATATTATGTAGGTTGATTTATAAAAATAAAGAAAATACTTCTAAAGAAAGCAGCGGTAAATCTATAATTGAAATTTTGCGTCTTTTTTTGCTTTTTTTAATACCTTTTTTTATTATATGTGCACTTGGTTAAAATTTTTAAAAGCAGAAAAGGATTTTATGCAAAAGAAGTCTTTAAAACATGTGCTAAGTTAAGAAATAGAAAACTTGGTTGCTAGCTATTATATTCAATTACGAAAAATTATTTTATTTAACATCTTTTAGTTATGAAGAAATCTTATTTTTTGTTGTTTTAAAAATCGAATTTATTTGGTTTTGACTTACTTATAGAAATTGATGATAATCAATATTTGATATCAAATATTGAAATTCAATGCATTTATTGATAATGTATTGATGTATCTATAAATGAAATGGCCTCACTATGCTAGAAATAATGACAGCCAACAAACATAACATAGTCTAAATAAATATGGTGAATGTGTAATTTTTTCATACTCTGCCTTTTTTCTTTTTTTGCGCGGCTCTGGACAACAAAATCTAGAGCGCGACCCTAGAAAAAATATTTTACCATATCAATATATGTCTATATAATATCTAATCTAATAGAAAGAAACAAAATTCTAAAATAATTTTAAATTTAAAAAAAGTCGCTATTATTTTTCTTTGCAAAAAAATTTCAACTAAATCGTATCAAAACATAAATTGAAGAGAATAACAAAAATAGAATATGTATATATATAAAAATATCTAGTGCAATCTAGATTCTTTACTATTATTGCATTTTGTGTGGTTTAATGGTTTTTTTATACACATGAATTTTTTTTCGAGTATTAATATTAAAATTTTTTAAGGAATCAAGTAAAATCACACATAATTCTTCTTCTACTAAATAAAGTTGATGCATAATGCATACAACTGTTATAAAGATATTTTTTTAGATGATTTGTATATTTTTTGTTTCTTTGTATGCTCAAATAAATTGTTTGCCGTATTTTTGATAATATGTTAATTTTAATGTGACCTGTAATATCCTTTTATACATAAATGTATAATGGCAAATACAGAAATTTATTAAATTTACTGCTATTGTAGTCATCGTTATAGCTGAAAAAACCATAAAATATAATTTACTAAATATTTATGAAATTGTGTTTTAGAATAAAATAATGCTGAAAAAATTGTGTTTATTGTCAAGCTCTAAAATAGCGTTTAAACAAATTTTATTCCATTAATGTATACAAATGTTTCACATGACTTTAAACACAGTATTTTGAAATATGCATTTACAAAAAAATTATAAAAACATCAAATAGCTTTTTATAATGTTAAATTAAGCGTTTTTTCTCTATAAAAATTTCTTTTTGTTTATTATTTGATTTTTTAATGTACTTTAAAAATAAATTTAACATAGTTTTTTTTAAAAGTAATTTGTTATTGTATAAATTGTTTTTTAGTAATATATTATATAATGCTGGTTAATTAATAAAAAAATTGATAAAGTTTTTTTAAAATAAAATAGAAAAACATAACTATATGAAGAAAACTATTCGATTGCAAAAAATAAAGACACAAATTCAATGTTAGTTTTATTCTTTATAGAAAAAAGGTTGAATAATTTTTTTAAGCAACAGTATTAGTAAAAAGAATCGCCATAAGAAAGTAATAGTTAAATGAACATATAAAATATGATAGATAAGATTATCAAAGATGAAATTAATTTTATAATTATTTTTGAATTTTTTGTGATTTTTTTATGTGGAAAATGTATAAATTTTGGCGTGGTTAACCAAGAAAAATATAAAGATAGTCGTTTTACATCAAACTGAATACTTTAACTGCTTTGATATTAGATATTATTTTTTAAATAGTCAAAAATACACTTTAGTACGTTGAAGGTGTTTACATTCATAACAATAAATATTGGAACGTATTTTTCAATATGTATATTATTTTTAACATGTATAATATTCCATATATACCCCATGCTTTAACACTGCTTAAAACTAAAAACTCACGATTTCAAGACCATTAATCTCATTGACTTATTTGCATTTCTCAGTAATTGAAAATAATATTTAGAGAGATACTAAATAAAATTATCCCATAACTATTAATGTTTTTATTATCTTATAATAATCTCGCTTGATGAATAAAAAAATGACCAAATGGCAAGCTGAAATTATATTAAGTCATTCGATTTTCTTTTTCACCTACTTAAATATTTTTTTCGTGTTTGATCGAAAATTCAACAAATTTGTTTTTTTATTTCTTTAAATTTATCAAAATGTAATAATTTCTACACACATAATTAATTTTTTTTAGGTTTATAAATGTGTTTCTGAAAATTATCATGTTGGCTGTCGTGAAATGCAGCGACTTAAGTTGATTATGTTTAATGGCTTTTTTGCTATATTGTTATTTTGCCGAAAATTATATTTTTTCTTATAAATTAGTCTATTTTATGATCATGAAGAATCACAGCGAATTTTAAAAAAATTTTAGAATATTTATTGCCTGTTCAATTTTTAATGGCAAATTTATATAATTTTTATAATATAAAAAAATTTTATCAGCTTCTGAACAATCACTATTCAAAAATTTGTGCCCCAAATATGCTATTTATCTTCTTTATAGTAAAAAAACAGTATCACCGTCAGCATTGAAAAATTATGATGTAACTCTTGCTAAGTTCATTTTTATTCTAAAGAATATGTTATTGCGCGAGTTTACAAAATTGCTTGGTGATAGAATAAATGATTTATAAATAATATACGATAATATGTTAAAAGAAGAAAAAGACAAAGAGTCTTGATATAGCTTTTATTTAAGCTGTTCAACCCGCTTCTTAAGCCTTTGTTCTTACCGGTGTGCCATTCGTATCTTGGGATCGTTCTTTCTGAATGAATTGCTGTCAGCTCGAAGTTGAGTCGCCTTTTATATTCCCGATGTACTGGAATTATATGGAGCAATCCTATTGGCTCCTAAAGTGATTTTAGAATCACCAACCCTCCTTCTCTCAGCTTCGGAAGTGGGTACTGCTGTATTATCTCGTTTATTATTTAATTGTTCAATTTAAATTTATTCAATTTTTTTATCTGGCAGAATGAAAAAACTGTTAATGCAATTATTAATATTTTATAAATTCTTGTGGATCATATATAACTTTTATTATGAATTTTACAAAATTTTAACAATTTTATGTTGTGACGCTTTCGTAATGTATGACATCCGAATTTTATTATATTTTTCACTTTTTTTTCCGACCAACAACCACAATTTATCTCGCCTTAAATAGGCAATAGTCAATAATTTTGAAGAAATTAAAAATTTCCAAAATTAACATGAAAACTTATAATGATTTAAAGAAATTTTACTTATTAAACAGGTTTTTCATCCTATTGATACAAAAAAATGACACATCTACAGTTTTTTGTAAATTTTCACAGTTTTGTTAATGTAAACGTTAACATATTTCAAATTCAAAATATTTATTGTATTCAATACCCAAAAGAAATATAAGAACGTTTTTTTTCTAAGTTTAAAACATAATATGCTAACATTAACAATAATGTAAGCCTTTCATGTAAAAATACTATTTTTGCTCATAAATAGTTTATAAAATGTATTCATATGATTAATTGCACAAAAATTACTATTTTAAAAAGGGATGCCCATTTTACCATGTAAATAAAAAAAATGTCTTCTTGTAAGTGTAAATGTATGATTTAGTTTATATTCTATACATATTTTTTGAAAACTCATATAAATAGTTTAAAAATTTTTTTGTTTGAAAAATTCTATGTCAAAGTTATTGAATAAATGATACAACAACAGGACACGTTAAGAAAACAACAATTTGTGTATATAATATGTTTTTTTGACAATATAAGCTTAAATGCTAATTTAATTAAATAATTTGTTAAAAATTTTGTCACATTTTTTGTTAAAAACTGTATTCTCATATACAAGAAATAAACTATAATATATTTGAACTAAAACAAAGAAATATGTTTGATAATTGATAAACTTAATAAATGGCTTTACAAAAATCTGATGCTTTTGTTTTAGGCATTTATTGTTAAACGGTTATTGTGTGACAAAAATTTTCTTAAAAAATATTTCATGATGGTATCTATTTATCACACTGGTTATTTATGATCTTATATAATGTACATTATTAAGCCGTTTTTTGGATAATAAAATATTTATGTTTTTTTAATTATCAAAATACACTGTTTGTTGTTTATTAATATTTTAAATTCATTAAAACTTATAATAAAATATCGCAGCAAAAAGTATCTGATTATTTATCGCGTAATTTTTTTAATTATATATTTTTTTAACTTACTAAAAATAATTAGAATTAATATATTTCTTCATCAGAATTTAAAAACCAAATAATTATAAATTGTTTGTTAAATAATTTTATATTAAGGCGAAAAAATTGACATTTTAGATCGATCGGAGAATTAAATATTGAAAGAATTTTTTTGTTTGTTTGTTTCATAAAATTTAGAGTTATGTGATCAGCGTATTGTCTAAAATTATTATTATTATAATGTTTTTACAAAATTTACTATATTATTTTCAAAACAATTGTATTTTCAGTTTTCAGCATATATGATCCGCTTTAATCTAACATTTTTTAAAAAGATATATGATATTTATTTTTTAACCTAATATTCCATCATTATTATCGCGTCTAGTTAAATAAGGCTTATCATAAAAAAATCTACAAACAATATAAAAAATTGAAAGTTAAAACAACTTATAACAGAAATATTGTGATTTGTGTTGTTTTTAAAAAACTAGAATGTTCTGGTACCTAGAAGATTTATTTGTAATTTGATGATTTCCGAATCAAAATAAAAATATGGTGTGGTGTTTTAAAAAAATATTGAGAAAAATAAATTAAATTGTTATAAAAATGAAAACAAAATAATTTCCAGTTATTTTAATATGATCTTAATGATGTGATCTGTAAAATTTTTTTAAACACTTTGTTTATAAAAAGTAGCATCAATTGCATGTAGAAATTTAAGTTGTGTTTTTATTGTATCTCACATACTTTATGAATATTCCAACAAAGGTAATTTCTTTTTTTAAAAATTTTGCAAATATAATATAATATTTGAATTATACGGTATGTTAATGATTATTGTAACCTTTTTTAAATTGAAATTTTGTATAAATTATACAAGTCGTTTTTTTAATTAAAATATTATTATTTGTAAATTGTTACAAACCAAACATATTAAATGCCGTGTTTTACAAAATATTTTTTTTAAGAAAATTTGTGATTATCTGTAATGTTTTTTTTTCATTTATTTCAGCCAATTTTATATTTTATTGGATTCTATATATATTTTTTACATTTAATTTGGACATAGATTTCAATGAAAAATTTCGGTTCTGAATAAAAATCTAAATTTATTATTTTTTATACACACTAATTCAATAACAAAGATTCAAGGATATTTTTTGATATATTCAGAATAGTTATATGTATAAAAAAATATGAAATAAACAAATAAAAGTGTTAAAAATTATTTTTTTTCAAAAACCATTTCGAGTATTAAATGTTTTATTCACAGCAGAGAAACAAAATTGTGTGCTTTGTGAATTAATTTTAAAAAATTACAAAAATAAAATCTATTCATTTTTCTTTAAAATAATACAATTTTTGAGAAAAAAATTCGGATTTTTATTATGACACTATTTTGAAAAAAAATTCAAAAAAATAGAATAAATTGATCTAATAATAATTGATATTATATGAAATTTGGGTATCGAAGAATAAG
>AFBI03000003.1:709438-748150 GCA_000230595.3 Edhazardia aedis USNM 41457
TTTTTTAAAACATAAATTAAATGAATCTCTAATAGTATATCGAAGATAACATTCTTTAACACATAATATCTTAATCACATAAATTTATAATTTTTGTGATTAAATTGTATGTTATGCTTTTTTTTTAATATTAATGATTTCAAATAATTTATTTATACAAATCAACAAATTAATTATTACGGTTCAAAATATCTCATAGTTATGAAAATCACACACAAATAATTATAATTTAATTAAAAGAACATAAAACATAAAAATATCACGGAATGAATTCAATAATTAGTTTCATAAAAGATCACGACACCATGATTTCCCCAATGATCTCTCGCTTAAGTACTCACATGGCTTGCAGAAGCTTAACTTCGGAGATCTGACGGTTTCCGGTGCTTATTTCTGAATATGGCCGTGACATGGTTAAACTGAATAGTAATATATATACATACTATACTGCTATTATATTTGAATTTTATCGAAATATATGTGTTAGATGCGCAAAATGTCAATTTCAAATGAAGGAATATTGACATACGATATTAATAAAAATTAATTTTACATTAAATTGTTTTTATAAAAAATAAATAAATTTAAATCAATATGCATTTATTTTTAATGAAAAGAATTTAACTGTTGAAATTAGATTATTCAATTTATGAAATAAAAGTATAAATAGAAATATGAATAAGGGAAGAAAGGAAGAAAAAAATGAAAGCTAAAACTAAATTTATGAATCATTAAGAAAACACAGTACAATAATAATAAAATTCATAAAACAAAAATGTGTATATTGGTTGCCCAATGTAAACTCGATTGAACAAATTAAAAATTAACAGATCGAAATAGTAAAAAAGAAAATAAAGCTGATTATGTATACAAAAACCGTCAATCTAAAACATTCAATTTATTGTTAATTTACCCGAATATCAATTATTTTTTTTAATACAAAATTTTTTAAATCCCCAAATTTAAACATACATTTGTGCATCTTTAAAATTAACCAAATAATTTAGAAATAATGCTTCAAATCTCATATCATTTACTTTCTTTTTATCAGTTACATGGAGCTTTTTATAATGAAATAATGTTAGATACCAATGTTTTCGTATATTTTTTTATAAAATTTTTATCAAGTCTAAATTATTTCTATTATTCAATTATCAATTCAATAACATATTTTGATAAGTTTTAATACATTAGATAACGATTCCAATATTCAAGCATTATTTTCGAAAATAAATTTTTATAATAATATTGAAAAATCAGAAATTTTAAATTTAGGTGGTTTGTTATTCTGTGTGTTCAATTTATCTATAAAAATTTATTTACTTTGTTTCGCTATCATTGCTTCTATTTGCATTATATAAATTGTTGATGTACGTTGGTACTTTTAAATTATTGAACTGTCTTATAATAACTTGAGGTTTCTCCATGTAAAATATTAAATTTATATTATCAATTATTATTTCTCAAATTTAAAATCAATTTTGTCTAACGATTGATTCAAAGCAAGAATAAACATTAGAAGTCTGTTATAATTCTTATGTTTCTATTTTTAATACATAAAAAATATTATTTAGAAATTACAGAGATTGCTAACAACACAATTATATCGGGAATACAAATGTTTTTTTCTACTCTTAAATGAATTAAATTACATAAAAATACTCTTTTTCTATTGATAAATCAATTTAAACTGTACTATTTTTCTTTCTTTAATTCATAATATTAAAGAACGATTTGCACATGATGCACAATAAAATTCGATATATCAATTATCATAATGATTAAAATATTGACCAATGCTAAAATCACTTTAGAATTTTTTTCGTTTTATAAATTTTGCAACCGCAAATTAAGTAGATGCCCATTTCTGCTATTCTTGTATCTAAATTGGTCACGTTTGATTCAATTAATATGATTTTTTTGCAATAAAAAAAGAAGTGTGTTCCACAAGAAATTTTTAAATTTATTCGTAATATATTTTCATTTTTTAGTTATTTTATCAATCCAAATTAGTTTATAAGGCACTTTAATGGAATTTCTTAAATTAAAAAGTTAAGTGTGAAAACAAAATGTTTAGTAATATTGAATTATTGTTTTTCTTCTCATTTACAAACACTTTTGTATTAAAGTAGATGTAAATATTGCTGCAGAATTTCGAATATATTACAATTTCATGAAAGAAATGTTTAAAATGCTGTTTAAAGCAAATATTTTTTAATATTTTTTCATTTTCCGAAAAAAATAATAATGTTGCACAAGCAGGATAATACATTTTTTTCATGTTCTAATAAGTTTTATGCAAATTTTGTAGAAGCTATAAAAATTTAATACAATTAAAAAGTGGAATTTTATATAAAAATTATAAAACGCTTATAAATAAGTTGATTCAAAAAAACTTAAATCGTGTTTTGTCTATAATATACATTCATTGTTAGCATAGCATTCAAACTATATTATATCATTACAGAACTAAATATGTGCATTTTGGTTTTTATCAATTTTATTTTGTATCAGGAACTTTTACTACAGAGGGTTTTAATAATTAAATTAAATCATAAGTTTTTAAAAAATCATTTTATTTCCTTTACTATTCTAGCAATCTAAATTTTACCTTAATATATTAACATATATTTGACCCGAATATAATGTTTACATCAATTTAAAAAAATTTACGTTTATAAAATAAAACCTAGGAACTAGAAATTTATAAAATATAACAATTTTAAGATAAAAATCCTTTTGTTAAAGCAAAATTTAAGCACAATTCGTTATCCTTTTTTGATTGAATTAACGGAATCATTCGTGAAAAGAAATAAAATATGCAAACATTACTTTTTTAGTGTTTGGGTATCGAAAAAAACACTTTAAGTTTATTAGATTGTTAAAATAACAAAATGTTTGTTGTTCATATTTATTTTTCTAAATAAACAACATAACATAACATTTATGTTTTCAATGTTATGGATAATCATTTCGATGATTCAGTTTGATTTGTTTTTAAACATTGATATTTTTTACGTTTAATGGTATAACAATTGTTCTTTATTATTCAATAAATCCAACAACATTATTTAAAAAAAAGGTTTCAATTCGCCTTATATTATATATAGAAATTAACAAAAGAAGATAAGAAGCACTGTACCTACCCTAAAAAATATTTTTTCATTACAAACAAAAGTAAAAAAATATGTTTGCTTATTAAAAAATTAATATATAACTTACTTTATCAATATTTAAAATTGCATCTAATTGCCTTTTATTGATATTCATCTGATACGGAATTTTAGATCTTTCTATATTTTCTACTATCTCATTATTCTGTATTTATGCGCATCAAGTTTTTTTTTGTGGTCAGAAAGTTGCTATTACACAGGAAAAAAAAAGTTGTAAAAAGGTAGTATTAGGATAATTTTAACCTATAATGATGCATCTATTAGCATTACGTCAAATGAGTGTCTTTTTTTCAATATTATTTTGTCGAAAAGAATTTAAATATTCATACACTTGGTACAAACTAAAAAAGTAAATAAAAGTGTTAAATGATAATTGAAAAAATTCAATGATGTTTGATGTTTTGTAATATTTTACTTCTATAACACCTGTAAATGATATGTAGTAAATTTGTTAACAAATGTAGTCTGCAACACAAAAAATAAATATAGCAAGATACTTGGTAAAAATATTTAGATATTTTTCTATTCATAAAAACTATTTGTTTTTTTTATAAGAATTCAAAAAAAACAATCATAATTAAGCATCAAACCCAAAAATAACTTATAAAAAAACAATCTATTAATCAAAAATTTAAACTAATAGTTTACTATAATTTTTTTAGAAACTTAATTCATTTACTAAATTATCAATATGTGCGAAATAAGAAAATAACTAAATTTCTGGCATTTATATATTCGATGTATTGAAAAGTTAGTCGAACTTAAAAAAAACAACTTGATTGAAAAAAAGAATAATATCTTGTGTTTTTTTGCAATTTCATATTGATATTTCTACTTCTATGGATTTTTATATGTATCAATATATTTTTTTATATTCCTTAACCAAAAAATCTTCAAATTTGAACAAGGAAAAGCAATATTACATCTTTTGTGGTAAAATACATTGACTTGCACACTTCAAAATAATAATTCTTGATTTATATGCTTAAGATAGTATAATATGTAATTTTGCATTTATTTTGAATTTTTAATATCTTATATATGTTCTCAATTATTATTTTTATAAAACTTAATATGACTAGTTAATTTTAAATTTTACTGAATGTTGTATTTTAAAACAATATATTATATAAAGCAACTTACAGAATAAACTTCATGCATATAGTATTTTATTTTATTTTTCTATTATATTAATGCATTAAAATACTTAAATTATTTAAATATTCTTGGATAGTGTGGTAAATAAAATTACCACAAATAAGAGAAATAGCTTGGAAACAGGCCAATCAGTAGCGTTAGAAAGCGACCGCTCTACTGATACCCACTTAAGAACTGTTGCCTCGCTTTTCCCCATTTTCCCCTCCAAAAAGTCCCTCCTTGCTGCCTATAAAAAGGAAGCCATTCGAGCCCTTAAGGTTTATAATGCAGGAGCAAAGGCACAAGGATACAAAGAATCCGGAGAAAGCACAACGAATGGACTACCCCTGCAGGAACAACCCTGGGAGTCAGAGCCTACCATTAATTAATAAATATTCATCATCGAATAGTCTTTCTTTTTGCCTTTATGCTTTATTTGCACGCCGCACCAATGTATCACCATTGGTGTACGGCAGATAGTTATCGAGTTTTATGTAAACTGTTTGTATACTTTATTATAATATGTTAAAATTGTTTATACTTGATTTAACATGTTATTATTAAAAAGTTTTATCTGTATTTTTATTTATGTTAAAGTATATTATATCCTTTATTGTGTTATACTTTGTTAACTAATAAGTTTTAGCATGTAAAGACTCTTATTTGTTTTTAAGTTTGGAATAAAAAATGTTCAATTTTTAAAATATATCATTCTCAAAATTCATTGTATAAAAAATGGATATAATACATTTTAAATGCATTATAATATTAGTAGCTGATTTTTTTGATAAATAAGCAAATATTTCAAACCAAACTTAGCTATTTTACATATTGATTTTTTTTATTAAGTTCACCTATGAGGAAACTAAGAGAGAGAAGAACGAAAAATAGCAGGGATAAACATTTTTGAAGACAAAAAAATATAAAAAAGAAGTATATTTAGAACGAATCAATATTATTTTATATTTTAATTTCATAGAAATTCCTTGTGTTTCTGTGTTATAGCTATAAAAAACTGATGATTTAGTGGTATTTCGCCAGAAATAGAATAAAATATACTGGATACTATAAAATATAACCCATTTTATAACTTTTATAGATACCTGTACCATGAACAACAATGTTGCACCTGCTTTTATTTCTACGCTCTTACATTAGCAACGTACTTATAGGGGTGTAGGATATCATTTTTCTTCTTAATCTAAAACCTAATCAATACGTTAACTGTGGTTTTTCAGTTGTAAAATGTTTTTTTTCATTTCTCAGATTTCTTTATAGCTAGTAAAGTTATAAACTTAGAATAATGTAGGCCACGATATATAGCCATCATCATACAAATGTCTGTTTAATACCAGTTTGGATCCTTGCGTACCTTCGATCTTTAAAATTTTATACAGCATTATAAAATTTAATTTTTTCTAAAACTCTAAAATACTATGTTATTTTGATTTTTTATCCTGTTGAATAACAAAATATTTTATTACCAAAAGAATCACAAAAATATGATAAGTCTTTTGACATTTTTTACTAAAAAATATAATCTTTTCAAAACTGTAATTTTTCATCGCTTTCCAATTTCTATATTTCAGAATTTGGAGTGTTTATGTTAAAAATTATCATATTTTAAAAACATCTACTTTCTTTAAATAACATAAAATTGTATGAAATCATATATTTTACAATATATTGCTTGAAAGAAACAAAATATAATTTAATACATAAAATTATTGTATAAAAAGATTATAGTCTGTGTTTTTCTGATTGTTTTAGTTACTAATTTGTGTTTCTAATAGCAAAAATATATGTTTAACCTGACTAATATACCATTTTTTTTTATTTTAGCAAAACTTAAAGGCGTAATTCACGAACCAAAAACAAATTAGCGAGTAAAATAGACATTTAAGAGCACAATAAAAAAATTAAATATGTGTTGCTATGTCTTAAACAATCATTGATTTGCGAAAACATCTATTTAGTGAAAACTTCCCATTCTATTACAATAAAACAATGGATAAGGTGTTTTAAGCAAAAAAAAACAAAAATAAATGCGTTTAACCGATATATTTTCGCCAAATCGACAGATTAGCTGATACTCGAAAAATTTTTTATTATAAAATTATTCACATAAATTACTATTATATAATATTCTTTTACATTATATTATATACTTTCATTTTAAAATCATGAAACATTCATTCAATAGTGTTTTCTGTTTATTTAAAAAAATTTCACGATTACAAAAGTTTTATATAATTTGAGAAAATAACAGTATTATTAGATTCTATTTATTTTTGTGTAAAAAAAACTACTGATTTTTAAGTAATTCCTTAGCAATATTTATGCTGTATGTTTTCTACAACGACATTTTCATTTAGTCATCAGAAAAAATTTTAAAATCAAAGAATGTGAGATAATATATGCAAATCTAGAATCATGGCTTTTGGAAGGCTGGGCATCCGATAATCTATTTACTTTTGAATTCTTCTTTTCTAACATCACAAATATTTCATCTCGCCGATAATAAAAGACTGTCACTCAAAATGATTGACATCAAAAATAGTAAATTCAAAATTTCCCCTTTAAATCATTTTTATTTCCTTATGTCAAAAAAACTAAACTATAGAAAAGAGGACTTGTGCAATGATTCCCAACAATAGTAAATTAAAATTATTAAAAAGAATTTTTCAAATAACTAAAATAAACAATTTATGTTTAACAGCATCGTTTTTGATATTTGATTTATATTTAATGCAAAACATAGATAAATGACATATATATGTGTATATGTTAAAATGAAGTTTTTAATTATGAAAATTTCAAACTATATACTTTATTGCTGAATTTTATATATTTTTATATAAATTTGAACCGAAAATATTTTGTCTTCTTTATTTAAATTTTATTTTTGGTGCTAATTTAGAAAATTTTTTATTTATTAGGTTTAGTGAATGTTAAAAAAATAGCAAAAGAAAAAAATATCAGATGAATATTTAAAAAGAAAAATTCTTTGCTTATGCCTTTTAAAACAAATTTTTTACACATATTAAAATTTTAATTATAGTGCTGGTTAACAAATTTAAAAGAGACTTGAGAATTGCAAATAAAACTACAAAAATTGTTCTAAAAAAACAAATACAGAATAAAAATCAAACTTTATATAAAAATAAACACTTCAAAAAATTTCTAATAAATTTTAAAACGAATAAATAAAATTTTATATTCAAGTGATTATTATATTACTACCTTATATTTTTTAACCGTTAATTTTGCTAAATAACAAATTTATGATTTAATCATATTTATTCAATATTTAATACATTGTTTCAAGCAGGAAAACGCGTCATAATTACCAACTGAGAAATTTTTCTTATAAAAATCGAGATGTTATTAGTTGTAAATTGTAGGTTAGTCAAATGAAATCTTTATTTTTTTTATTTTTTTTGGCAGCATTTTATTTTTCATGCCTATATTTATGCCCTTATCGGCCAACATGTTAGTATCTAATAATATTTACACATTTTTTTATTCTATTATTTTAAACTAAACTTTTCATTACTGTTATCATTTTACTCATTAAAACTTAACGCTATAATTTCTTTTCAAAAAACCAAGAAAACAGGATTTTCTCGTTTTAACTATATAATATGCTAATTCTCCAATTTCAAAATATTGTATATTATACAACATTTTAAGTAAATATAAAGTTTATTGTTGAAACAAGCAAAATTGTGATTAATTTCTGCTATTTTTAATATCAGTAAAAATTTCTATTGTGCATATAACTAATGTTAAAACATATCAAGAAATAAATCATATTCTTTTCAGTTTATCTATATTTATAAAACTTTTTAAAATTCATACTATTAGTTCTTAATTATTTTTATTTATGATTTAAATAGTTTGTCCCTCTTTATCAGGGCCATGTGCCAGGTGTACCATATTAATAACAATTTACTATCTTTAATAAGTAAGAAAGGTTTAATTTGATCAAATCATATAAACATTCTTATTTTAAAATCTTATACGTTTTCATTGTGCATATTTAAATTACTTACACTTAAAATTTAGCATTTGAAAAGCATATATATCAAACCAAATCTTATTATTTCTAGATGAAGCAAATTTAGTCAGTAAGCAGTATAATAGTCACGAAAAGGATTTTAACAAAAAAGAAAACAGTTTTCAAATGATACAATGTTTTTAAAAAGTATAAAAATTATATGTTCTAAGCTTACGATATTAGTATCCTTTTATTACTTGTAAAGTGTTTTTTTTACAATAATATTCGAATAACAGAAAGCTAATTGTAGTTTAATCATCATATTACAAAAATTATTATTTTTTTGGTGATATTATACTAATATTTTATTACTAAATCCATTTAATTTTTTAAAATTCGATAAAACATGCATTTATTGATGCATTTTTAGAAACAGAGAAAATTTAAATTTTGGTATTTTTTTCATTCATAATAATTATTTTAAATAAGTATTTAGAAGATTATGTCTTTTATTAAGATCTTGAAGGTTTTTACCTGTTACAAATCAAAAAGAGAGACGTTTCTTTCAAAAAAATTAGTATAAACATTTTTAGTAATGAAATTGAAACTTTTTTATTTTTGCAAAATTTTAATCCCCTGATAGATTTTTTTAAAGGCTGGTTAGTTCTATTTTATTTATTTATTTCTAATTTTAACCAAATACCAAAAATTTAAAAATAAAAGCGAAATGCAGAATTTTCATCAATTAGGTAATTCTTTAATAAAAAAGATAATAAGCAATTTTTCTGTTTATGAGATACAAATTTAAACCTTTTTGGAATAAACTAAGTCGTTTTTTACTAGCTTTAAGCTATTTTAAGAAACATAAAATTCTTAAATAAAAACCTTTTCGACAACCAAATTCTAAAAAATTTTTCATTTTTAAATTGAATGGAATTTCTATTTTGCTTATTAGGCTAAAATTTATTAAAGTGTAAGAAATAAAATAGATATCATGTTTATTTCGTATAATAAAAAAACCTATATCATATACTTGTTAGATAACTTTAAATTGATTAATATTATTATTTGCTTTAGGTAATTAAGATATAAAACAATGTTTAAATTTTATTTAGATATTTTTAAATTATCGACTTACTACAATCATTGAAATAGATAATAAAAAAATTTTTTACATTTGCACCATATTTATCATCTAATTTAAACTATTGAACTTAAAAAAAAAGAATGCATTTCAAAACAACACATGTATTTTTGATTTCTTAATATTGAGAAATTATCATTAAATGTTACAAAGAATATAATTTTTATGAAAAATTTTAATATTTTTTCATGTTTTTTAAATCTATTGATAAAAAATGATATTTAATACAAAAAATGTGATTTAATTTTATTAATATGCATAAAATTTTAGCAAATAAACAATATAAATTTTCATCTATAAGACAAATAGAAAACTATTTACCTTAGCAATGAATTAAATCAAAATAATAAAAACTTCTTTGTGTAGATTTAAAAAAAACATCACACAGATTTTACATTCTAAGAACCATTTTTTGTGAAAGAAGCGATCTATAAACATTCCATGACAAATACTATTGGTTCATACTGTTAATAAAATCACAATGGCCCACAAAATCCTAAGATATTATGAGCAAAAGTGTTTATGTTTTCGGATCAAACTTAGGTTCTCAGTTGGGAAATTCAGATCTTGATGATAGCTACAATCCAATATTGATTTCAGCATTCAATAATCAGAATGTGCAAAACGTAGTAGTAGGATCTCATCATACAATAGCCCTTGTAAATAATAAAATTTACACATGAGGATGCAATGATGAATTTACATTAGGCAGAGAAGGCGATGAAGATAAAATATTAGAAGTAGTATTAAAGACTCGCACAAAAACAGAAGTGGTAGGAATAAGTGCTGGTGCTTCACACTCGGCTTTTTTGTTAGAAAATGGTAATGTTTATATTTGGGTAACGTTTCGAGATACATCTGGCATAATTGGTTTTGACTACAAAACTAAATATCAAAAAACATCTAAATTAATACACAGGAATGTTCAAAAAATATTTAGTACTGATAATGTTATAACAATGTTATTAAAAACAGGTGGAATTGTTTCGTATGGTGCTGATCTTTGGAGAGATAGTTTTAAAATAGAAAGACGCACAAGATGCTTTAAAAATAAACCAAAAATGAAAACTGTTTAAAGAGCAAAACCATCACAAAAGAAAATTGTTGAAATATCTGGTGGTGATCATCACATGCTTGGAATCACATATGATGGTAATGTAAAGGCATGGGGTAATAACTTTTGTGGCCAACATGGTAATGGTCACAAAGTTTGTTGTGATGTTCCAACAGATATAGTAAAAATTAAAAACATTGTTAAAGTAAAGGGTGGAACAACCCACAGCCTGTTCCTTGATAACAATGGAAACCTGTATGGGTGTGAAGAAAATGGCTACGGCCAACTTTCTCATAAGGAGAAAGAACTTCTCACACCCACTTTAGTTGCCACCAATGTCTTGGACTTCGCAACGGCTGGTTTAATCACATTTGTTGTCAAGCAAGACGGGGTTTACTCCTGTGGCACCAACTATTATGGTGAGTTAGGCCACAAAGAGAACGGAGAAAATATTGGCTTTTTAAACAAAATAAACTTTAACCTCGGAAAAGTTGTCGGTATAACTTGCGGTGGTTCACATGCTATTATAGTTGTTGGTGATGAGAAAAATACCTCATCATAGAAAAATCATGTTTTATATGCAAAAGCCATTACATAATCAATCATCACATTATAGATGATTATAAAAGTCATAACAAACTACTCTTTTTTAGTTTATATTGTTTTGTCTATTTTATGTTATTTTTTGATGATCAGTTGAAATTTTTTCAGTATTCTAAATATTTTTTCGACTTACAAAGATCATTTCTAATAATAAAAAATTACAAATACTTAATCGTAGTTTTATTTTAAATTATCTGTTTTCTATCCAAATAAAAGAATCAAACAATCAATTTTGTGCAATGGATTATTTTTTTATATGTCTTCGAAACGCTTTTTTTTATCTTCTCTTTAAACTTTTGATTTTTTTATTGTCAAATTTTTGTTGATTAGCTATTTATTTGAATTTTAGTATTTTAAAGGAAATAAATAAATTCATCAATTTAAATTGCACATTTAAAATTATAAAAAATTGTTTTTTCATCGGCTTTACATTTTAATTATGTTCGCATTATATTTTGCTATTCTATGGAATAGATTATTTATTTTTGTTCTGGGCATGAAAATTTTTAAATTAATAAGTTTAAATCAAATAAAAAACAACTTATTGAAATGATATCTTTTACATTTATTTTAAATTTTTTTCGAATTCATATTTCATTTAGTCTTAAATGCGTAATTTACAAAGGATAAAATTTAAACTTATAAATATGGTGAACGCCATTGTACGTTAAAAATAATAACAAAGAGAACTGCTTGTTTATTCGAATATTTTTGAACTCTATTTATTTTATTTTTTTAATTTGTAAAGTAAAATTATAAAAAAATTTTGCAAAATATTTTTTGTGCTTAAAAACTTTAAATATTTTTAAATTTATTTTTTTGGTAATCCTTCATTTGATCAACAGGAAAATTATTAAAAAATCTAAGTTCTGGAGTTGAGTTAATAATTGTGAACTAATAGATGTAATATAAAACCATAAAAAATTAGTTCTAAAATTTTCACAATTAAAAATTGACATCTTTTTGAATATTGAAGACGAAAAACTTAAAATATGTTTATAAAGAATATATACTAGTTTTCAAAATAATTTTATGTATTTTTGTGTCATCGTCAGTCCTCGACATAAATGTGAAAGGATAGATTGAAAGAAAAAGCAATAAAACAATTTTTTTGGAAAAAAATTTATAAAAATTATTTTGATTTATAAATAATCTCATGGGCTTTATATACTAATAAAAATGAAAAACTACCCACAGGATTATAATTTTTTATCAATAAACTTTTTTAAATATCAGTGTGGTAAACCACATACTTTAAGGGGGTACTTATATGTATAAATTTGATAGAACAAGTTCCCTCCTCAAATTATCTCCTTCCTGCCTATTCTAATTGTCCCAACAATGAACCCATGGTGGAAATTAATAGGTATTATGAAAGTGATTTCACTTCAGCCTCAGACGAAGACCACAGGCATTACCCCGGTCCAGGTCTTACACAAAAGTTAAATAAATCATACAAAGCAAATAACCAAGCGATATTCAACATTTTCTTGCGCCATGCACACTTGCCACCAAGTGTGTACGGCAATCAGATTCTAGTAAAGTTGATCCAGGGAAGATGACAACTGAGTATCATTCGCATTATCTCTAAATTTCCGAAAACACTTCGCTCAGGATCGCATTCCTAGATTACACTAAAATATGTATGCATAATTTTATAATATTGGTTTTTTTTAATGAATCAAAAAAAATTTTTGTCGAATATCTATTATATTATTGTTATATTTTTGTTAAAATTACCAAAGAATTTGTTTTTATATAAAATACTATTTGTACCGTTTGGAATGAACACTTATATATAGTAAATTAAGGACAGTGTTTTACAGAAAAATAGCAGCGTTTGATGCGTGAATTGCGTAAAATATTTTAGTTGGGTTCAACTTTATTTTACTGTATTTTCTTGTTTTGTTTTTTATTAAAAGATGTTCATGGTTTAAGGTGAATTTTATGTTATATGTTTTTTTTAAAACATTCTAATGTATTAATGAAAACGTTCTTTATTTGGGATTTTTTTTGTGAAAGAATAATTTGAATTTATAAGTATTTTTTTATATTTTTTGAAAGTTCTCGTTTATAAAAACCATCATAAAAAATATAAAAATTGTTTTAACATCAATTCAAAATATTTATTAATTATAAAAACACAAAAAAAAATTATGAAATATCAGACATAACTTATCATAATTTCAATTTAAAGCGTGGAGACAGATGTTTTGATTCTTTTAAATAAATTTTGGGTAATATTTGACAATTATCATTGTGTATTGCTGTATATTTTTTCAAAAAAAAAGTGTTATAAGAATTTATATTGTGGCGATTACAAATTGTTGTAATTGTGATATTTATTATTATCATTCCGTGAAGTTTCATCGGAATGTTTATTTGAAAATTTTCTATCTTCCATTTTTATTCATCCTTTCTCAAATTCACACCTATTTATATCTTTGTTTAATAAATTAGCAATTTATCAAATTTCACTATTATATTAAAAAGTAAATGTTTCATTAGTCATTTTATTTATCTAATTAAAAAATTTTAATTCATAAAAATTTTAAATCACAATTAAATTTTGATCTAATTTTGATATAAATTTATATAAATCTGAAACATGAAATTGCATATTTCCGACACAAATCATTATAAAAGAAAAAAATCTGTGACTCTTGTGGATAGATATATAAAAATTTATAAAAAAATTTCGATTTGAAATTGGTAATTGTTTATATGTTGATTTAATATGATTTTATGAAATTTTTATTTGATCAATAGCTTTTTGGAAATAGAAAGAGTAAGTTTTTGTAAAAAAATCAACAAAAACTGTCTGAATATGTTATAAAGAAGATTTGAGAAAAAAAAAAGATATATATTCTTTCCAATAAATAGAAATTTACCAACGGCCACGACTGGAATTGTGATCGGCACAAAGTCTCCGTAGAAATAATTCAACTATAGATCATATTCGTTTTCATATTTAAAATTAACTTATTTTTTCAATTTAAATTAACTTATTTTTTCAATTTAAATTAACAAATTTAAATGCACTATAATTCGTAAATAACGGTTCAACTTGATATGATGATAAAGAAAAGATTATAATTACTTTTTTTTCATCTTCATACACTAAAAATCTTTTTTTCTGATAAAAGACTAACTACATTTAGCAAACTTAATGTATGATGTCCAGCTTAGAATTATGAACCTTTACTAATAAGATAATATTTTCAAGAATTGTGAGATATTTTTGATATTTCGGCATTTACATTACACTTTCAAAGATATCAAACAAATGCTTAAACTATAGTTTTTTATATTGAAATTTCATAGTATAAAAAAAAATGAGAAAATGTTAAAAATACTATAATGAGAATGAAAGAATACTAAATAAGTTTAAATAACGATATAAATTACTGAAAAAATGCTTGTATTGTATAAAAAGGAATGTTTTAACGTTGAAATCTATTTTTTTGTGTCTATTTATAAATAAAAAATTTCAAAAACCCCTGAAAATTGGTAATTATATTTTTAATAAAAAATTTATACTTTATTTGAAAACCCACATATAATTAATGTATGCTAATCTATATTTAAAAATTTTAACGCAAAAAACAACAAAAAATATAACCAAATTTTGGTTTTCTGTTCACAAAATGGCAATTAAAATGTTCGGAAAAGGAAATATGAGCTTTTTATGCTATAATTATGTATTTTGTAACAATTTTTCATACTTTTTTTTTATCTTTGCACAAATCACTAACCAAACTGATGGCCTTAGATCTTATCTAAAATTTCCTATCAAAAAAATAAAAATTCACAAACCAACTAACTACAAAAAATTAGGTATTTGATATATTTATGTCATTTTTTTGTAAACATGTTTAATTTTGGCCATATATCCCAATGTGAACATTATATAATAATATGCATTTTCGAATATACAGCTTATTGAGAAAATAATTATCATATAAAAAATTCTATATTTTTGATTTAAACAAAAAAAACATCCAAAATTTTTTAATATATAATCTTAAAGGAAAAAAAGTCTTTTTATATCGAATAAAATCAACATATAACATTTTTATAACATTCAATTAATTATATTTTACTGATGATGGAATGCGTATGAAACACATTCGGCTGAATTGTATTTGCACCAAATATTTTTCTAAATAATACAAGATTATATTTTTAATATTTAAAATCTTTTTAATTAATAACCCATGTAAAAAAATATTTTTAATTTTCTTAAGTGTCAAACAACGTCGAGGGAAAGGAGCTCGGAAAAGGCGAAGCCAGCTCCTTCCCAAAAATAGACTAAAGCGGTGACCGTTGGAGTAGTCCACGGCACCAACAATTACAATAGAATAAGTTTGGAACTAATTAAAATTTAACATTTTTGAAAAAAAATTCACTTATAAAAACGTTTTTATAATCAAAAATGCATATAAATGGTAATATTCTATGTAGTTATTGCTGTGATATCATTATTCAAAATGTTTACTCGCTACAATCAACATTGTAAAAAAACAAACTCCAATTGCAAAAAATTCTTTTGTTTAATTTTGATTTCTTGTGCTAGCCATAAAATCATATTTTTCATAATATTATCTATATTTTTGCCGTTTTTTATTGTCATCCTACATTGATTTACCAAACAAACCAACTTCAGCACATAAGTTTCATTTATTCTGTTGCAAAAAAAATTGGAAATTTTTACATGTATGCACTTTTTATTCGTTTTAACTACCATGGAATCTTGTTTTTTTGTAATCCTGCTTTAGTTATTAATTTTCTATCATTGGTATACAAATTATTTTATTCTGTGATAGAAAAAAATACATTTAAATGATGATATAAAATATATGATTTTTTGCTTAATAGGAATATTTGTAACAATAAGATAACATTTTAAACATCTTTGATGGTAATTATTAATATTAATAAAAATAAAATGTCCGTAAAATTGCGGAAAAATCTTTAGGTTTCAAAATTATCCTAGAATACACTAAATACAATTCTTCTTCCTATGAAAATAACAACTTTTTATAATTTAAAAATCTAAACTCTAACTTACATCAAATTTATCTTTTGTAACGAACATTTTTTGTAATCTTTTTGTATTTTTTGTAATGAAATTAATGTTATTTTCATTAAGGTTTTGATAACATAACTGAGCAAAAAAAAGATATAATTTTTCTATTAAATGTATCATATTAGACTTTAAACTAGTTTTTAAACTGTTTTCTTTAATTTATGCGATTGCTTTATTTTGTATATTTTTTATATATTCTAAAAATATACAATATTGTTAAAACATAAAAATAATAACAATTTTTCATGCGTAAAGGATCAATAGATGGTATTTTAATGGCACTTTTGCTCTAAAATTATCTCAATTATAACGAGATTGCGGATTTTTATTTAAATAAATTATATTGCATCTGGTTATTATGGTATAACTTGCATAGTTATAATTAAATTATATTAACCTACATTTTATTAAAATTCATGAAATATTTTGATTATTGTTTTCAAGGGTTTTTACAGCAATGTATGATATAACTAGCACATACACAAGGAACGTTGTTAAAAATTTAAAATATGACTTTTAAAACTTGCATTCCTATATTTATAAAGCAAAAAAAAGCTAACCGCCTATTTGGACATGAATTTTTTTCTAATATATATAAATTAATCCAAAATTTTTTAAAATTTTATAATTATTCTTACGCTTGCTGTTGTAGATCTTAAATAATATTAAACAGATAGAAATATAATTTTGTTTTTTTTTAAAGAGGTATTCTTTTGTAAATTCATTGCAGTGGCAATTTTATTATTATTATGTATATCTTATGAATAAATTTAATAAATTTTGAGACACATGATTACGGATTATGGAGAAAATGATGCTTAAGATTTTTTTTTGAAGGTCGAAGAAACAGAATTGCATGTAAAGGTACCCAATTTTTTATTATAGCTATGTTCCTAAATTTCAAAACATTGCTATTTGAATGTAGTTCATTACAATACAAAACCTATTTCAATTTGAAAAAAATTTACATTTAAAAAGCTTAAAATAAAAATATTATTTTTTAGTTGTTTGAAAAAACAGCAATTTTTTTAACTGTTGGATGAACTAATAAAGTCATATATTGAAAAAAACAATAAAAACTGTGATATAAAATATTACATCTCTTATTTTATATAAAGTTTATGTATCTAAATAAATTAATATAAAAATTAAATTTGGTTATTTTTGACACTAGTTTAAATTATATTTTCATTTTGAAATAAAAGAAATTTAGTATAGATAAAAAACAAATTTAAAAGAATTTTTATATTAGAAGGATTTGATTTTTGTTAAATAATAAAAATAACAAAAAGTTATTGTTTATAAAAATGTTTAGAAAGGAAGAAAAAATTTTTAGTAGCAATAGTAGTAATAGTAACACTACTAGTGATGTTTATGGACAAAACCATATAATAAATCAACATTATAATACACATATCAATAAAAAAACAGTCAAATATTTTAGAATTTTATTTATGAACAAATAACGTTTCTTTCATATGCGAAAATAACATTATTTGATTCCGTCATAAAATATTGAATAGAAAAAATAATTTCAAAATTTAAAATTCTAATTTTTAAAAACAATAGCTAACTGACATGATCAAGATGATATGTTTCAATATCAAACGATTTTTTAATTATGTATCATGTTTTCAACACATTCATAGAAATTTCATCTTGATGATAAATTAAAAAATATTTATTTACCTGGAATATATTTAAAAATAAAATTTATGAATGAAAATAAATGTATTTGTGGTAATTCAAAATATTGAAAAAAATTAGTAAAAAAATATTCATCTTTTATGATGGCAAATAGGGATAATTAAAGTTTGATAAAAATGTGACTTTGTACTTAAATTTCTAATTGAATACAAATTTGCTATGTTTATCAATTTTAGTTGTTCCGAAAGTAGAATGTGTCTTCGGTTTATCAAAAGTTGCCAATTGTACTGAAAAAAAGTTGGAAAATATGTGATATTAAAGATTATAAATAACTTACATTTGTTAATAAAAAATAATAAATAAAATTAATTTTTTCTTTTCCTTTAAACATAATATTAATACTAAAACAAATATATTTTAGAGTATAATTTTAGGTATAACAAAATACCGAGTGAATACAACAGTATTATTATTTATAATAAATTTCTGTTGATTAATCTGTGCAGTTTAATATTTTTTTGTGAAATATTAAAATCAATCGAATGCAAATGTTTTGAATCAATAAGATTTTGATGCATATAAATCTTGCTATACGAAATTTAATTTTTATAAAATTAGATATAACGGCTTAATATTGTATTTTTGTTCAAAGGTTTTGTTATTATGTCTTTCATTGTATCTATTGCATGTAAATAATTTTAGTTAAATTTTTATTGGATCCGACACATTTAATTAATAATCATCATTTAAATAGTTTTTTTGCAAAATTTTGTTGCGTGTGCAAAAATTTTAATTGAATGGCCTTATTCATGATTTCCTTGGCTAAATTTGATTTTAACGTTATCATAAATTATACGTTCTTTCAATTAAACTGCTAAATTATTATTTATATTGTCAATAACATAAGTATTTTAAATTTTGCAATTTTTTTATTTTTTATTACTTTCAAATATTTTTCTTATCTTTTTGTTTTAATTCTATGTTTTTGTTTTACTAGTGTTTTTAACATTCAATATGTTATAATTTCTGTATAAATTTAGCTCAGAATAAGAATTGCAATTTAGAATTTTTTTATAAACACTAATTTAACAAAAAAATTTATGGCTAATGCATGGATCTATCTAATATAGTATGTATTATAAATAAATGTAAGAGTAGAACTGTTTAAATCTGGTTTTTGCTATAAAAATAAATTAATTTTTCATATTTCTAAATTCCAGAGCAAAAAAATTTATGCGTTTTGTGTTTTGATTTTTAAAATATTTTCGAATTATAAAACATATAACTTTTTTCATGTTCTTAATTGTATTTAAAAAAACTTTTTTGTTTTTTATCATGATATTATTTAAAGGAAATGATGTAAAAATATTATAAATTGATTGATACCCAACGTCTAATGAAAATTTGGCATTTAGATATTAAAATCCTATAAATTTGCAATAAAAAGGACTAAAAGAACGTTATATGTTAAGTAGATCAATATTTAAAAATGAAATTGTAAACATTTTTTGCTGTTTATTATTTTTACAGTCATAATATCAAACATTTTTCGTTCCTAAATACGCCACCAATTTAATGCAAAAAAAACATACGATGATGATTTTCCAAGGAACGTATAAATATTTCGTAATTAGATTAGCGACAAAAATATTCAAATCATTCATAATCATGAAACCTGTAAAAGAAAAGTGATTAAACATCATTTTGTTCAAATTAAATTGAATGATGACTAGATAAAATGCAAAATGGAAATGTTCTAATATTATGAAACCTTTATTTTTAATATTTGTACGTTTGTATTTGATTGACTATAATATATGCAGCCAAAGTTTGTTTTTTTATTTTAAATTGAAATCATACATTATAAATCTACTTCAAAATCCTTTATTAACATAGCATTGGATTAATTATGTTACAATGAAAATTATAAATAAAAAAAACATTATTTATACATTTTTTTTTATATAATAGTGAATAAAAAACATTTGAATTTGTAAAATACTATTTTATGATTTTATTTATGAAATATACAATCGAATGATTGAATATGTAATTTTGGCATTGATTTTCAACTGTTTTTACATCTTTTTCTATTGTCGATAATAGAAATGATTGAAATAATCTAATTTTGAGATATTCTTAAATTCAAATTTTGTCATTCAAAATTTTAGTAAATTTTTGGCACAAATAACTATTAATCTAACTTATGGATACAATATAAAAAAATTCAAAACTATAAGTTTTTTTTTGTTTTGATTTGAATACTGGTTAGAAGAGTATTTTAATAAAGAATATAAAAAAATTTTGTTTAAAAACAGAATTTTATGAAAGTCTAATAATATCCTGTTCCAACATTTTTAATTTCAAAATATCTTGATTCGTGACTTTTTAATTGGTTAGATTTAAAAATTATATATTACAATTACTTCGTTAAATAATAATCTATAAATTTTAATTTGCTCAATTCAAGCCCCTTTTTAGCTATTATGACTTAAATTACGTTATTGTTTGCTGAAAATTTATTTATATTTTTCTAGCGGAAAGAGTTGAAAAATTTAATTAGAAAATAAAAATTTCGTTTGTTTAACTTATAAACATTATTACTTTTTAAAAAAATCACGACACCAAACTTTCCCAATGATCTCTCATAGAAAAACTCATTTAGCTTGAAGAAGTTTAGCTTCTTAGATCTGGCGGTTTCCTGTGCTTATTTCTGAATATGACCGTGACGTTTAACAAGTTAACATATATTATAAGATAAAAAAAAGAATAAAAAAAATTATGAAGTTCATTTATATTGATGTTTTTATGAATTCTCTGGGTAATCTCTCTTGAGCAAATAAAAAATTAGAACAGAAAATAGTTCGAATTAAATACAGCTAATTTTTTTTATAAAAAATATTTTGCAAAAAAGCATTTAATTCATTATAAATAGCCCAAATACCAATTTTTGTTTTTGAATCAAATTTTTTTAAAACCACAATTCAAACATGCATTTGTGTCATTTGAAATATATAAAATTATTTATAAAGTAGTGTTTCAACCCTTATATCATTTACTTTCTAAGTATCTGTCACATGAAGCTATTTTATATTGAAATTGTGTTAGATACCAATGTTTTCATAGAAATTTTTCCGTAAAATTTATTTTAACACGATTTATTTTTATTATCCAATTTCACTTAAATTTTATATTTTAGTATGTTCAAACATATTAAATAATGATAGCAATGTTTAATGTACTTATTATAAAAAGCGATTTTGTATAATAAAAACCAAAATATCACAAATTATAAATTTAGGTGTTTTAATATTCTGTGTGTTCAATGTAGCAAAAAAAATATTACTTTGTATCGTAATCTTTGTCTTCAATTTTCATTTAATATATTAATGATGTACAAGATATATATTAATTGGTAAATAGTCTAAAAAAAATCTTTGAAATACATTAAAATTATAAATTGAGAATTTTTGAAAAATATCTAATTATGGTGATACAAAATAGTAAATTTGCTTAAAGGAATCCTTCAATAACAAAATATCTTTCGAGAAGCTAAAAAAAATTATAATCTTTACAATGAGAAATAACTTTGTCACAGGCAACAAATAAAGCCTTTGAAATTTGTAATTATAATATAATCCATAATTAATTTTATATTTTCGAATAGTAGATTTTAAAAATTAATAATTTAAACAAATTAAATCTTTTAATCTTAAATCTAAATAAACCTAAAAGATTTAATAAACATTTATTATAATTAAAATATTTAATCAAGATAAAATATTTTTATTTGTGATAGATTATTTACACTATCAAAATAAAATATATAAAGGATGTGAATTTAATGATTATGAAGAGTTTTAAAAACACTTTTTTAGATCTCTAAATAAATATGAATATTGTGAAAACACCAGTCTATTTATATTCAGAGTATTTATAAACTTATCATCATTTACATAGTACATAACAATTTCCAGGAAATAATCCAATTACTTTTTATTCTGTGTTAATTTTATTACTAATTTTGATTGCATAATATCGAACACATATACTAGATTTATTAAATTGAGCAATCATGGGTTTTTTTTTCAAAAAAAAAAATTTCCATTTTTTAAAAGCAAGTTTTACTTCACTTTAGATAATTTTCCTTGTTGATGAATTAAGAGATTTTTATTTAAACGCATTTTTTTGCATATCAAAAATAGCGAAAATTTTAATTAAAATCTTTTTGTATGTATCTAAACGAAAGAGTTAGTGCCACAATGTGATTTCATTTTTTACAGATTAAAGATGTTAATGGATTTCATATCTGAAATTTCTCTCAAAACTTATATAAAAATTGTGATTTAAAGTAATTATATATACAAAACTAAATATAGATTAGAATAAAAATTTTTAAAACAATTAAATTTAATTATATATATTATAAATTTTTCGTCTATTTGGAGCAATTAAATTTTTATAAACATTGGTAATGTTAATTTTTATTTTTCTTTGTTTTAAAAATATACATAATTTTATATTATTGAATATTCCAGACATCATATTTATCATTTAACAATAACTTTTCTTCAAAAATATATTAAAATTTTGAATTTAAAATGATCATGCTCATTTTGAATGTTTTGAGTGATTTTCCTCTCCTCAAATATGAAAAAGTATTAGTCTAAATGATTATTTAACTTTATTTAAAATAATATGACCTAAACTATTAAAAATATCATGAATAAAAAATTTAAAAATTTCAAAGGAAAATACCCATCCAATTATTCTGAGATGTAAATTTATTTTGCAGTGAAGATAATTATCACTATATTATAAAAACGAAAATTCCAATTGGACATCATATAATAACTTTTTTACACACAAGACAAATTCCAATAGTTTTTTATGTACTAACTGGAAATTATTGGCAAATTTTTTGTGATTATATAGAATTTTACTGATAAAATTTAATTTTTAAAATAAAAAGCAACGACTGTCATTACCCCCTTTCGAATACAATAATGAAAGATAAATATTTATACACGAATACAGAGATTGAGGAGTTATCATCCTCTTATTCAGATGTCTCATCTTCATCCTCTGATGATTTCGACAATATACAAACATTTAATTCATATCTAATTCCTCAAACAGATGATATATTAACTCTTTATTCAAAGCACGATGATCTTTTAAGCATTTGCACCACTGCGTATGCAAAACAGGATATTTCCTTGTGTGTAAAGGCTTGCCAAAAGATGATACAACTCTATCCAAGTAAACAGGATGCTTACAAACTATTGTGTCTGATTTGCGAAGACAATAACGATGTGGAATTACAGTATTTAATTTTACAAAGATTGGTTAAAAAAAATCAAAACGACACTGATTCGATCAAAAAATTATATCAGTTGAGTAAGACATTAGAGAAACATGGTGATACATTGAAGTACTTAAAGAAAATTCAAAATATAGAGAATAATCGAGAAATAGTAATGGAAAAGATTTCGTTGCTAAACTCATTACTTAAGCAAGAAGAAAAAAATTATTTACCATGTCTTAATTCTGAAAACACTGTGCTGCATAAAGAGAGTATTCAGCCTTTTAATGAAAAATATATTGATAATGATTTTTCAAATGCATTTAATTTGACGAATGTAGGCGTTCAAAATAATTTGTTGGCAAATAGAAATGATACATATGGTATACACGAAAAGGGTGAAATATTCCAACAACAAAACGCAAATGCCATAAAAGAATGTGTCAAAGAGTTGTTTGATCTACGAAAAAAGGAAAAACTTGTATCTCAAGAGACATCGATATATGTCCCAAATAATAATGACACTATAGAAAAGCTTGTTGAAATTGCGCCATCTTACGCCCAAAAAAAAGAAATCAAGGCCCAAAGAATAAGAATCTGGAATGATAAATCGATATGCGCTTTGTTCGAGCTTATGTCATTTGACGGTTATGTTTATCATTTAAAAGACTATTTAAATGTTCTGAGTATTTCAGGAATTAGAAAAGGGATAAAAATAATTTGTAGACTCGTTTTAGAAAAAGAACCATCTTCTACATATTTGAAAGAGTTCTTAAATGTTGTTTATGCTTTTGGTGAATTTGGTGTTTTTGTTCAAATTGTTGATAAATATTCGCCACTTTCAGATTTATCAGATCGAATTAAATATATCGTATCAATTGAAGAAGTTTCGCTAAATCAAAAAGATAGTGTGAATGAAGATTCAAGTATTTCGCAAATTGCCAAAAGACAGATTTCAGACAAAGTTGATGCTTCCAACATGCCTAACACTGAAATTTGTACCCAGAAAAATGACGATTTAGAAGTCTTCAGGGAGCATTCAATCAATGTACATGATCAAAAAAATTCCATAACAATCAATAAAAACAATTTATCAATGACAAGTAATACAAAAATGTTCATTAAAACAAGCGAAATTCCAGAAAAAAATTCTAATATATCGATTCTATCGGATGAAGAAAATTATATCAATGAATATGATCCACTTTTATCCAAAATCGTTGTCAGTAGATATAACATAGACGACCTATCAAAAGAAATAACATTACAAAATATCTCAATCGACTTAATATGTGATTTGTTTGAAGTTTTATCCAAAAGTTTTAAGAATTATACGTTTGTAAAAAAAATTTGCGATAAACTGTTTCCGCTCAGCAGTAAAATTTTGGATGAAGATCTGTTTAGTTTGGACAGTTTTAATGATCTGATCATGAAATTTGGTAAACAAGATTACTTAATTGAAGCAGAATCCAAAAAGATGAATATTAATTGTGAGCCACATCAAAAAATAGTGTTAAATCAAAGCGATATTGATTATTCTGCAAAAACGTCTAGATATGACCACAGAATGGATGAAAAGGATCCTTTATCATATGATGTTCATTTGAAACGTACAAATTTCAAAAATATAATTTCAGGAAATATTCACTCAAGGGAAGCTGAAATAATTTTAACGGAAAATCATAGATTTAGAATATTGACTGCCATAGGTAATTATTTTTATAAAATATCCAAATTTGATCAGTCCATTCAAGTATTTCTATATCTTTTAAAGCTGGATGAGTGTAATGATGAAATAAAAAATTATTTACATTTAATTTATCTAGAACTAGGAAATCACATTTTAGCAAAAGAGTATGAACCTTCTATTATGTTTAAACCAAAAAATTTCTCTTCAACGGATGTTTCAAACATAAGAAATAAATTTTCTAACGCGATTAACATATTATCGAGTAGTTTAAAAAAAAAATTCATTTATAAAAATGTTAACAAAGATTTAAATTGTCCTGACTATACAGACAATTATAATTACTTAAGTTCTGAAGCCCAAGATAAGTTTAACTTATTAACCGGTGATATGAAATCATCCTCAAACGAAAATAAATACAATAAAAATATATCAATTTATAATTATATAACAGACGAATATTTCTTGAATAGTGTTGAATCTGTTTTGCGCTTGTTTATCAAGGAATCACAGTTTTTGTTGAAAGATTTTTTCAACAATAAATTCATTTATAAAGATAAAACTATAAGATCTTATATGAATAAAAAAAACTTATATACCCGTGATTTGATAAAGGAACTTGATGAAAAACAAATTTCAAACACAGGCTTAAGTATATTCAAAAGAAAACAACTCAAAAGATTAAAAATTGATTATGATTTGTTAGGTGAATTGAATCATGAAGATTTCACACTTTCTACACGTCAAAAGCAACGTATTCACAATATATATAGGAAATTTCATGGTTTATTCATGGTTGATTGGCACACTTTGATAAAATTAAATATATTCGCATATCTACATCTAAACGATTATAAAAAGGCAATAAAGTTGATCTTAAAATTTTTACAAGCAAACTTTCGCGACAAAGGTGTTAAAAAATATGCAAAATATTTTAAAGGAATAGCTGGATTAGGTCTTAAGTATAGTTTACTTAATGATGATATTATATCTTTTATTGCTATTTTAAAGAAGGTATCAAATAATTATCAATTAATAAATTTCTTTGCCAGATTGTTTAGCAATTATAGAAAAAAATTTGAATTCGATAAAGTTCAAAAAAACGTTTTCAGATTTATTGTACGCAATGAATTTGACTATTTTAAAATTATATCGTTTATGAGAGAAGATGGTATGTCAAGTTTAAATCAGCTCAATGCGGATATCGCATTAAATAGAAAACTCTGTAGTTTACCACAAAAAACAACAGAATTAAGCGAAAAAAATAAGATAGACTCTATTTCAGACATCAAGAATATTTCCGATAAAAAAAACAACAAGATTGATGACATTTTTTCAAAATCTTCGGAAATTAAATTTAATCGTAAAACTTCTTTAACTTCAGAGAATAATCAATTATTTTCTTTCGAAAAAGCAAATAAAAACAACAAAATAAAAAAACCCGACTTTAAAAATCATAGAGAAGGATCAATGGAAAACGAGAATCCTACAAATTCTACTATAGATTCTATTCATAAAATGAAAAAAGAAATAACACATTCTAAATATTTAGATTTAATACGTAGTGCAAATTCAGATATAAAATATTTGTTTTTATCATCATATTTTCCGCGATTCTCTTATAAGTCTTCAATTTCTTTCATATATGACTCAATAGATGTTGATTCCGTAAATCTGCAAACGGGTATAATGGCAGCAATTCTTTTTCTGAATCATGGATGCAGTAAAAAACAGGAAAATATCGATATGTATATTCAAAAAGGTTTCAAAATTCTACATTACTTAGAAAAAGAATGCTTTCAAATATATACATGTGAGTTTACCAAATTTAAATGTTTAAATTATGATTATTCACATGACATTAATACCAACAATCTAGAAAATGGAAATATTAATTCAGAAGATTGTTCCGATAAATATTTTAGTAAAAATAATACTTTTGACTCTAATTTAAATTTTCAACAAATTTATAATGAAGGAATGTTCAGTATAAACACACAAATCAAACCAGATAATGTAAAATCAATCAAAAATCCTTTAATTGATTTGGGTTATGATAATTTGCACAAAAACGAAAAACTTTATAAATCTTATGAAGATTTATGTGCGGTTTGGTATAATTTGGGAAGAAGCTACCATTTGAATGCTGCATTGGGCATTGCTGAGTTATACTATAAAAGATGCATGCGAAGCACATGTGTTGGTCATCAAGCTTCTTATAATTTAGCTCTTATTTATACTAAGAGCAATAGCAAGTATTTGTATACTAACCTACAAGAACAGTATAAATTATATAAAAAAAATTACAATTAATGCCTTGAATTTGTATTGATATTAATTCATAACAAATGGTTTTATTTTTTGTTTTCTATTGAATAAATTAACTTTGCCTAAAATTCATCATATGAAAATATATAAATATTATTTTAAATACACTTCAATTAAAATATATATTGGTTTTAAACCACAATTAAATTTTATAATGACATTCAATAATCCCTTTGAGGTTCCCATCTGTCGTAATTATAATACAACCAAACAAATCGGTTTTAAATATGACTTTTAAATTTTGTTATTTGCATTTTTTCTTATAGTTTATGATTAAAATTCGTCTTTGAAGTTTTCTATCAGTTGATCAAATCAATCAATATTAAAATTGTTTATTTATTGCAAATTTTGATACCGTTACCTGGTTTCTATAAATAAGATATTATTTAATCTAATAAAGTAAAGTTGAAATTACGGATGTGCAAATAAATTTTATTCTGGTACAAATTATTATTTTATCTTTTATGTTTTTACTATATGTGTAAGCAATTCAGGGCAACAAAAACAGAACACGACACTATTTTAAAATGAAATTATAAATAACGAAATATCATAAATTTTAACAGTTTTATATTTAAAATCAATATTAAGATATATATTGTGTTTCTTTAATTATCATCATCATGATTTGATTGTTAACTACATTATTCTTCTTATCATTACAATTCTTTTATAACTTTTATAGTAATCAGAAAAAAATACATGAAAAAAAAATAAATTCAGATTTATAGATTCTCTCGTTATAAAAAAATAAGACTAAAAAATGTTTCAAGACTGATCACAAAATAGAATTTTGCTAAATATATAAAAGCGGTATATTATAGCAATATTTATAAAAAGTCGGTTGGGTAGATGACAGAAACTACCTCTCAGCTTATCCTACATTTCAAAAGTATAAATATGGCTCAAATTAGGAAAATAAATAAAATTCGCTGAATATTTATTTATGAGGCTTTTGAAGTTTTTTATTAGTATTTTAACACCAATCACATTTTGATCAAAAATCATCAATTTTATCGGTATGGTGAATCAATTTCAGTTTTTCATATCAAAATTTAAATAAAAAAACCAATAAGAACAAAAAAAAAGCAATAAAGCGCATCAAATTTGCTTTATAGTTTAAAATGTGAAATAATCAATTCCTATAAAAGAGCTAATTTCACATGGTGTTATTCCATCATCAACTATATTAATTGTTATGAAATATATAGTTTACAATCAGTTACAATGTTTAAATCAAGATTTTGTATTTTTATTTTATAAACCTTGATTTTTTTTATGCTAAATGAATCATTGTTAATTGAAAATAAATCAAATAAAAACACGCTTTTCTTACGAAACTTGTATAGATAAATCATTGAAGTATATACTTTTATAGTTTTTTGGTTATAAAATTGTAATTTCTCTCATTAAATGGATGGAATCCTGATAATATTTCGGGGTATTGATTCTTGAGAAATATGTTTTTTTTGTGTGAGTAATGATAATTAGAAAGAACGAATTATTTTCGTGAAATAACAACACAATAAAAATATTTTTAATGGAATAGTTATTACTTTTTTCATTGGTCAAAAAAATATATTGAAAAACATCTAGAATTAAACACTACAAAAAGTTGCATTTTTCAAACGTTTCTCAATGACAATATTATTGTTTTCTTATTATTTATATGTTTGTTTTGGTTTCAGTCATTAGAATTCAATAAAGAACAACATTTACTTCTTTTATATCGATGGAAAGTAAAAAATTACAAAAAAAATTTATACGTTAGACATAAATTAGTTGTAAAACTAAAATTGTCACTTATTTCTAGAAAATTTATAAAAAGCAATTTAAAAAGATCATACCATATTTTTTGCTACACGCAAAGATCTTTTCAGCTATTTACTTTATATATTTTTATGCGTTAAAAAATGCGTATTATGTATTTACTTTAGTCGCTACATTTATATATCGAAAATAAAAAACAGTTAATATTTGACATTATTCGCCATTCGTATCCTCACACAGGATTTCCAAAAGTTAAAATAATATAGTTTTTTAGATTCTTTGTTTAAGTTCCTAATTTGCTTTGTTTTCTAGGAATTCACTGCTTTTGGTACAGGTTTTATTTTTGGTGTGATGTTCATAATTTAGATGTTTTGAAAATTTTTTCGATTGATCTAATAGAAGTAAGTTACAAAAAGATGTAAAGATTGTAAGTAAATATTTTAAAAAATAACTTAAATATATCATTAAAACCATATAGTTTTCTAGATGTAAACTATTCGAATTAAAGAGCAAAAATTATACACATTTTTTAAATCGTTTTTCTAAAATTCCCTTAAAGCGGTATATTAAAAACAATATAAGATGGTGTGGATACAAGGATTTCGTAAATCTATATATATTTATCATTGTCTATTTTAGTCTACATCGGATAAAAATTTTGGTTTAACAACAAGTTTGCGATTTATCATATTTTTGCTGTTTTTTTTTATAATTTAAATTAGATTTTTTATTAGTCATATTAATAAATAATTTATTCGTTAAATTGGTATATCTACTATTTTTATATAAATATAACTATAAATGGTTTGTGTTGATATGTAAATTATAGTAAAAGAGGCTTAAATACTTTTGATAACAAAAATTTTCATAATATTTTAAATTTTTCAAATTATACAGTTAAATTAAAGAAAGCATTAAATATTAGCAATTATAAGATAAATGTTTTGTTATGATTTATGAATAATTATTATATCCATTATCTTTGCTTGGAAAATATTTTAGTATATTGAGAAGAAAAAAAATGTTCTTAAAGATTAAATGTAAATTTGTTTTTTCGTAAAAAAGGTTGTATTTTTCTGAATTTAAAAAATGTAAACTTATTATGTCTGTGGTAAATCTTAGAAAAAAAAAATGCAAAATTGTTCAACAAATCAAATATATCTTTATGATGAAACCACAAAATCAATAAATTATAAAAATTCTGGTTTTTTGTTTTTTATCGCTTACTTAGTATATTTTTATTTTTTATTTAATTAGCCTGGTTGTATAATCTTTCTCTAATTATAGATAGTGTTATATCTGTTTAATCTAAAAGTTGAATTTTAAAATTCTTTTTATAAATAGTCTATTGTATAATTTAAAGATGAACGATCATGCAAAAGCTATAAAAAGGTAATTTTCTACTAAAACACTATTTTTTTATGTCTCAAACACTGTTGCAGAATAAATTTTATAATGATGCATTGATTATAGTAATGACTTAAAAAAAAGATATAACTTAACTACAATTTTTCTACGTGTCTACTATCGGTTGGTGTTTATTTATGTTATAAATTTTTTATATTTATGATATAATAAACAAATAATTGATCCTAAAACAATAACAAAGTTAATTTGGATTTGTTGCATTAATCGATAACCTTTGAATACGGATTCATTATCGTGTTGTTTGGTGTCAACAAAAAATAATTTTCGGGTAAATATCTACCATATACACTAGTGAATCCTTTTTTGGTGTTAAAAATCAATAACTCTGTCTTTTACCTCTTCTTCTTACCTCCATGTTATCTATAAAAACACAAAGATCATATACGACATGGATATATCAAAATAAAAGCTTGTACAGAAACAAAATAAATTCTAAATTTGATCACCAGGCCCAATTATGGTTTTAGAAGTACAATCCGTGATAATAAATATATTCCCGATACTTGTTCACACACCTATTGTCTTTAAAAATATTTGCTAACCTTTTTTACCAATCACTGTTGGCGTAAGGCAGTTTTATAGGTGAAATCAATACATTATATTGCTTAAAATTGAAACTATAAAATATATTTAAATTACTCTTTTATTTGAGAAAAGAATTCTTTTTAATATTTATCTTTGTCAACCTTATCTAACAAATATATTGATATGAAAAAAATAAAATTATTGTTTTTTTGTAATTAAAAAAATTATAAATATACTGCTACATTTGAATTTATACCGGGCTTTTTTATTTTTTGCGATCTAAAAACATGGGAAACACAAAAACAAATTTTCTAAAGATAAATCCTGGGTTTTAAAATTGGAGAACCAACATTGTTAAATTTTTGTTAATACCCACAGTTCAAAATATTCTTGCAAAGACTCTTTTTTATATTTTGGGTAAAATACATTATTAAATACACCTTTGAAATATATAAAAGAGATGTCTTTGTCCAAAAACAATATCAACAACACCAAAAACATCTAAGCATTTTTGGATTTAAAAGGAGAATCTGGAGCCATAAAAATCGATAAAAAATTGTATAATCAATCTCTACCAGATTTTTTATTTATTTTTGATGCATTTCGCATTCCATCATAGAATTGAAAAAAAGATTGCTAAATAAAAAAGGCGATAAAATCTATACTATTAAATGCGTAAATTTGTTAGATTACATAAAATAGTGTGTTTGGCTTCACAATAAAAATGCAGATATAACAAAGAACAAGTAAATATTGATCGCTTATTGTATTTTTTGCAAGAAAATTTTTAAATTACGATATATCTGTATTTATTGTGTTATTGTATTTAAATTTTATTAAATATAAAACAATTTATTTTTTTTATTAAAATCAGTTAAACCTACATGTTAAATCCAAAATTAGAATTATTTATTTAGTAATTTTTAAAAATAATATTTTTGATATTTAAACTATTTTAGCGTGTCAAATATTTAAATTACTGGTTATAAATCACAAATTTATAACAACTTTAACTTTTGTAGTACATAATTTTTTCTTGTATTGCGCGGTTATAATTTTAATCCACTATTAAGATTATAAATTTCTTATTGTGTAAATTTGATTCATATAGACTATATAAGGATTTTTGTAACATTTAATAGTTTTTAACTGTGAACTTTATGATTTTATAGACTTTAAATTCATAGATACTTCAATTTTTAGAATTTATATGTGGTTAGTATTTTTATTAAAAAAGATAATACACATATGAAAATTAGACATGTTTTTATAAAAGTTTTATATAAATCTTATAAATTAATTTATAAAACATTATATTTTTATATAAATTTATATTTTCTCACTTGAATACAACATTATATATTTTTTTATCGACCGAAATAAATGAAATTTATTGCTATAAAATTGTACGAATTTAAATTTTTTTGTTGAATGAAAAATTTTGATATCATAATATATGTTTTTTTAAAATTTGAATATACGTAATTATTCGTATGAATGTACTACATGATTTCGATATATCACTGTCTATTATATAATTTATTTCAAATAAACTAAGGCTCCTAAAACAACTTTAAGCCCTAAATTAATTATTATTATAATAAAACTACATGATACACATTTTATTAGGATATTTTTACTTTCATTACGTATCGAATGAGGAATATTATTTTCTTATATCTATTTTAAAAAACGAATACCATAAAAATGTTTTCACACTTTATTCTACATATATGTTTTTTTATTATAATTTTAGCATAAGATATAGATATTTATATTTAAAATTCTTATTTAAATTACAGTTTAACTTTTTGTGTGATATTCATACATTTTACAAATCACTTATTAAAGTATTTATTCTGACCGTAATGTATCTACTTGTGGCTTAGTGTAATAAAGGTATGTACATGACAATTTGCGATTTTATTGAAATATAACAACACCTTCGTAGACGTATTTAGCATAACACCCACCCCTTGAATAAGTTCACAATCAAATTATAACGATTTGACATAATTGACTAGGTTTTAGTATAACTGTAATATCCAAAAAAAATCATAAAATAACGATAAAATAGTTTTTTGCATTTATTGTAAAAGCATTTTATATGATTTAATATGATGTATTTATTGAAATTTTTAAAGCGAATTTTTAGGAAAATGTTGATTTATCAAAAAAATTTAGTACATGTGTATATATAAAATATTTTCTTATAAATTTTATTTAATATGAAAACTCATGGTTCTTAAAAACAATAATATATCAATGAGGTTTATTTCTTAAAATCAGCTTTATATATAGCGTGAATATAATTACATCATTATATGTATAAATATATTTACATTAGTTCTTTTAAGACCAAATCACGCATAAATATCTTCGGTATTAAATTTTTTTATTTATTAGACATCCACAAAAAAATCATATATAAAGTTCTTTTTTCGATCAAACAAGTTTTTATTTTTTTTATAAGAATTCATTGTTTTTATTTTTCATGTTACGAGTTTCTAATTTTTTCTTAGGACTCTGAAGCTTTTTTGACTTAAAATTCTAGGTGTTTTTTGATATCAAATTTTTATTAAATTCAAACAATTATAATTTTTTTGTTTTTTTTGTATATTACTTAAAATTTTTCAATTAAATTGATATTTTTTGATTATAAACACAGTGAAAACCCTGTTTATATCTATTTGATAATATACAAAAAAAAACAATTTGAAATTAAAAAACAGTATTTTTTTAAAAAAAATATGAATCATGTAATTGAAAAATTTATAGTGCTTTCGTATATCAAATATATACCAAATTATCTAAACATTACATAAAATATATAATTTGTGAGAAAAAAAAAGCATATAAAAATTATATAAAATATTTAATAGCAGAAATCTAATATACAAGACACGAGTATTCCAAAAATAGCAACAATTACATATATTCTTGTGTTTGGATAGTTGCAATTGTTTTAAGTTACTATAAAACCATATTCGAGTTTTTTTATCGTATGATAATGCCAAATAGTTATTGTATTTGTTTTTCTTATTTGCATAATCGTTAAAATAATATGTAAAATACACAAATTTATATTTTTTTGCAATTAAAAAATTCTGGCTGAAATCATACAAAAGGTTTATAGATAAAATTTCTTTTTACACTATTTATACAAAAAAAAGGTTACTATTACGAAAAATTTGAAATATTGTTTTATAAAATCACAAATATGACCTTATTAATAATTTTGTAATTCTCATTTTTTATTTGGATAGATGTTTAATATTTTTTATTTTTTTCATGTAATTTAAATTGTTTACAAAGAGAAATTATAATTCTGAAGCTAAAAAATGTAGCATTTAAACATTATAGACAAAAAACATGATATTTTTACTATCTAATAAATTTTAAAAATAAAAAACATATTTTTATAATAAGAGGACTTAAATATAATATAAAATAATTTGTCTCAATTGGGTTTGTTTTCTATGGTCGAATGTTGTTAATAAGAAACAATATAAAACTTTAGATTTCTATAATCAATTTTGTTTTATTTTTTAAATTATAATGTCAGACGTAAAAATCAAATTTTTACCTTTATATATGAAATTTTTAATCATCTTTAAAAAAGCATTTGATTTCTGAAATTAAAATTTAAATTGAATATCAAATTATATGAAACATAGATTTTTGGTTTATCAGATCCAAATTAGATTGTGTATTATCGTTCAATTTACACATTGTACCGAAATTATTCTAGATCAAAAGGCATGAAATATTAAGAAAACAAATGGATTGCGCTTTTTTAACTTTAGAAACTTCATTTTATTGTTAAAATACCAACAAATAATACACAAAATCACCATACTATAAGTATTTTTAATTGGTTTATTTTTTTATCTAGATAATATTATAAGTATATTTTTATTCACAATCTAAAAAAATAAAAAAAAAATTAATTATAAAACAAATAAGTTGAAATTTAACCAATTCGTATGTCTCTTGATATTTTTGTTGAAAAAAAAAATTATAAATTTAAGAATTATAATATTTTTTTAAGTAAAAGATTTAAAATTTTGATTTTCGATCAAAAATCAAGATGTATTTACAAGTTTTAGGTTTAAAATATGTTTTTTGGTGAATATCGTTTATATAAATTTATAAAGTATTTCTAAAATGGGATAATAGTAAAAAGTTATTCATGTTAGAAATTTATCAAATACAAAATATATAAATGTACAATTAAAAAAAAAAGAGGAAAGTATTTTATAACTTTTCAAAAAAATAACAATAATTTATATTTTTAGCCTTTGAAATATTTTTTTTAATGACTAATATATTATAATAACAATAAAAGCATTTAAACAAAATCTTTTGCAATGCAATATAAAATAGAAACATTTTAGTTTACTTTTTTAGAAGCAATAACATTTACTTCATGCTTTTTTCATAAAAATTGGTTCTTAAATAACAGAACACCAATTCAAATATGGATTTTTTGTAAAATAATGTTTAGAATATAAAGTAATTTTTTAGGTGTAAATCATTTTATAATTATAAAATTTAAAAAATTGTGCTTAAATATATAAATTTTCAGTAAAAAATAATAGTTTCATTTTAAACATACTGCATTTTTTGAAAAAAAATTATCTATATATACAGCCAATATTGGTTAATGATTGAATTTTTTTTACCTTTCCGACGTGATTTTAAAAATTGATTGTGGTAATCGTTTTATATATATTCATGTAAATTCTAAAGAAAGTTCAATTAAAATAATTTGAATTTCTTGAAAAAAACCCAAGTTATTGTTCTTTCTGGAAAATTAAAAAAGTTTTTTATTTCTTTATTTTCGCAAATACAAAACCTTTTAATTTTTTTTTGCAAAAATTTATGCCGTCGCAAAAAAATTATATTAAACAAGTTTTTTTAACTTTGAAAAAAAATACGCTTGACCACTAAACAATTTTTATGAATAATTTTAAATGTTATTTCTTTTTGTTGTTGGTCATGACAGATTTTCTTGAATTTTTTATATTTATTGGTTTTTTATTTACAGTTTGATGAGATTTTTATTTGAACACAAATTAAAATTTTTAAGATTCAAATTTTCATTGAAATTCAATGTGTTATATAAACACTAATATTAAATCACATCGTTTTTAATCTATAAAAATATTTTCTGTGCGTTTAAAATCAATACGATTCCTGAAATTTTTATAATTAAATGAAATCTACGATTTGTAATTGTTTTATTGCTCAAAGATATCTTTTATATATTTAAAAAATACGAATAAGTTTATGTTCACTTTTAATGTAATACTCTCGTATACTAAAGAAAACTTGATTTAGGCTGCCTTATTTAAATTTTTCAAAAAAAATCAATCTTATATGCAAATATTAGAAACTATTTTTACTGTAAGACTTATAAAAAAATTGTTTTTTTATGAATAAACCGAAATAAATTTTGAAATATAATTGTTTGGATAACGAATAAATGAAAAAATTTTAAAACCAGATATGTGGAACTTTAAAAAACTTTATACTGATTTTAAGAAACATTTTACAAATTTTAAACACTATTCTATGAAAAAAATATGAAAAAACCATTAAAAGAAATCTAAAAGAAATTATATATAAAGATTAAAATCATATATCAAACTAAACGAAATCGTAAGCTAATTCCAGTGAAATGATGGAATATCTATAAAATGAACAAATAATAATGCATAAATATGACCATTATATACTAGTAAGACAAGAAATGGCGTATTTTAAAATATATTTATGAAATATACACATATAAAAACCTAAATTGCTACGATAAAAGGCTTCATTCGTTGTTAATATTAAAATTAAAAAACGAAAAAAATATAAATATTTTTTTTCAATTACAAAATTTAAATATATTCATTTAAAAAATACAAGATTACAAAAAATTTTCATGTATAAAGTGAGAAATAGTAAATCTTAACTAAATTTAAATGTTTGTAAAGCGCAAATAGTTTATCCAACAAATTTAAAATTTCAGATAAATCAAAGTTTCAGAAAAACTTGAGGAGATATAATTAGTTTGGTCTCGAAACTTGGAAAAAACCAAGTATATTACAGAATCGTGTAATTTCAAATTAAGGAAATTAAATAAAAATACCTTTTGATGCTATTGAGAATAACTTCAAAAAATGGGGATAAATCTAATGAATTTTTTAAAAATTTTTAACATGTGATAGATAATTTAAATATTAAATCTTTTTAAATTAAACATGTTTTAATGGTAGAACCTTTCTTTTTTTTGTTTTTAATAAAAATATTGTTTAAAAAATAAATGTATTCTTATTAACTATGTTAAATAGTATAAAATTAAATTTTTTTAACATATAAACAATAAAATATAAAATACGCAATTATTTATTTAAATTCTGGAATGTTGAATTTGCATTTTATTTGACACATAGTTAACTTTAATGCACAAAATGTTTTTTTCTTTTGGTATTAATTAGAAGAGCTTATATGATTAACAACAATTATATGTAATTTGTGTATTAAAACCTTTTTATCTTGTTTCTATCGCTATATTTCATCCATTTTTAAACAAACTTAATTACAAAATATATCGTTAACTTGATTAGATAAGTAGTTTTTTAAAAAATATGTATTTTAATTGTACAATTTTTATTCCATGTATTAAAAAAAATCGAAGAAATATTAACATTTTTTTGTTTATTAGCTCTACACATAATGAATTCTTTTTGTAATGCTATTTTAACAGAATAAATTTGTCTTTTCTCATAATATAAAAAAAACGCCCTTCCAAAAATGAGCAATATCGATTTTTACAAGAATCTCTTTTACTTTTCATACAAATATAATAATTTTGAAACAATGTTGTTTTCTTATATTTCATGATTCAAATTTTTTTGTGGGACTAGTCTTATAAAAGACAAATAAAAGAATTTTTTTATATAAAATAAACTCATAATATAATTTTAACTTTCCTGAAACAATATTTTTAAAAAATTCCATTGAGTTTATTCAAATGTTTAATAATAAATGTTGAAATGTTTCAATATCGAAATAAAGTGTTTTGAAATTTGTGATATATGTTATTCATATATCAGATTTTTTCTTGAATTTTTATAATTTATAAATTAAGAATAGGTGATCTAAATCGTATATTCTGTCTTATTAGAGCACTAATATATATATATTGGTTTTTGAATAAAAAATCTTTAAATTGCTCGATCATTGAAAAATGAATTCTTTTGATGCTGTGTTAAGGGGAACGCTTTATCATAAAAATTTATATTTATTTTTTAATGTATGTTGACAAAAATATTAATGATATATATTCAAAAATCATTTAGTTATAAATTTCTTTAATAAAGAAAAATTAAAATAGTCTATCTCTTATTTCAATAAATAAATGTGTTTTTGGCTGAAACAATAAACTGTAAAATTTTTAAAGTTTCTAGATCTATAAATTTTCGAAAATTTACTTAAACCAAGTATATATTCTAATAATTATAAAAAATTACAATTACCATTATTTATTTCATATTTTATATTTGCCTATGGCATTTAAAGTAACAATTTGTTGTTTTAGAGCTTCAAAATGACACAAATTTTTATGGTTTATGCTATGATATTGTCAGATGAATGTAGTTCTTTTGTAATTCTGGATGACGTTGTTTTTTTCTTCTAAAATTATTTAAAAAAATTAAAATTTATGATTCATTTTCATCAAATAATCAGGCTTTTATTTCTGCAGATAATAATAACATTATCAAGCTCTTTCATTGTGAAAAATGTAGCTAAATTCTTTTTTGGTGCA